>CAIGQW010056782.1:8523386-8538243 GCA_903798125.1 Danio choprae
TAATAATAATAATAATAATAATAATAATAATAATAATAATAATAATAATGGGCCTCACAGCAAGAAGGTCGCTGGTTCGAGCCTCGGTTGGGTCAGTTGGCGTTTCTGTGTGGAGTTTGCATGTTCTCCCCATGTTGGTGTGGGTTTCCTCCGGGTGCTCCGGTTTCCCCCACAAGTCCAAAGACATGCGGTATAGGTGAATTGGGTAAGCTAAATTGTCCGTAGTGTATGAGTGTGAATGGGTGTGTATGGATGTTTCCCAGAGATGGGTTGCAGCTGGAAGGGCATCCGCTGTGTAAAACATATGCTATTGTATATGTTTTGTATATGCTATATACAATTGCTATTCTGAACGGCCTTTCTGACAACTTCAAACACCAGTTGTTTCGAAAGCCCTTTAATATGACCTTGTAACCATCCTTTTTTTAATGCTTTTACAGTGAAGTGAATCATAAACGTTGTCAAACTCGACGGGCCCCAGAAAACCTGACGTTTAAGGAGCGTCAGCGGCTGTTTTCTTTGCCAATGGCCACTTCAGGAAACGTCAAAGTGTCGTGAGGAAATGAAATGAAATTGCAAATCAACTAGATTAGTTTTTTTGTGGAAGCTACTTCTCCATTCATTTCATTTAGAGACTGTAAATCATTTAATACTTGATTTGTTTTCACACCAATGCATGAAGTAAAATTTAATAAATCTTAAAGGGGACCTATTATGCTGCTTTTTACAAGATGTAAAATAAGTCTGATGTCTCTAGAGTGTGTGTGTGTGTGTGTGTGAAGTTTCAGCTCAAAATGTCACACAGATAATGTTTTATAACTCTTTATATCTGACTCTTTTAGGCTTTATATCCTAATTGTGGAGTTTTGGTGACTGTCGCTTTAAATTCAAATGAGATTGTGCTCTTTTCAGAAGAGGGCGGAGCTCTAAATGCCTGAGTGTCAGCATAGTGGCAGATTCAAAAACAAGACTCTATGCTAATGAGGGAGAAATGGTCACTAGTGGGCGGGGCTTTCCCCCTCTGATGACACGTAATAAGGAGTAAATGTTAATCAAAATGTTTCTGCAGACTGTTTTTATCAAGTGTGATTATAAAAAATGGAATTAATGAATTTTTACCATTATAAGCTGATTATATTCACACACTGCTGCCACACAACTGTGTTTAAACCTCTTATAACAGTGATTTTTGCATAATAGGTCTCCTTTAATTGTAAAATCTGAAAAACTAGATGACTTTTTCTATAACTAAAGGTTATTATGTGTAGTTACGTGTCCTACAGATACAGCGACATAGATATATGTTAACTATAGATGTTTGCAGTGACTTTTAATTCATGTAATGCCTTCAGATTTGTAAAAATAAATGCATGCACTAGAAATAAATAAGTCTTTATTGCTTACATTTGATATCATTCATAAACATCTGCATCACAAAAATAAATGTTTCTGAATTGCTTCTTTTACACTTTGGTTTGTTGATAATACTGCACAATCATTTGTTCCTGCTCTCTGGTTTCAATGGACCCTTTGCGGATTCGTCTTATTTCATTAATGGCATCGATTCCGCTGATTTTCCTGCTCTTCACCAGGTAGCAGGCGAGCATTGTCCCCGTCCGTCCAAAACCATGCAAACAGTGCACTGCGACAGCCTGACGATGTAAACATTGACAAGCACAAGAGATGTTTGAATGTCCATTCACAGCAAGCATGATAACAATAAGGATAACAATAAAGAAATCAATCTAAAATCCAAATCAAACAGAGTTCAGAACACAACTATGATGATAAACGTGTAGAGAAACCATGTTGGGATTTCTTTCAGAACTATTTTTTTCTAGCTAATGAACAATAAAGCGCCGACAACCAGTCAGAATCCATTTAAATATATAAAGCAACTTAAAGCTACATTGTGGAGAAGTGCCTGATGTTAAGCCTTATTTCCAAAGCTTATTTAAAGATAATGATGACTGATTCTTGAAAGAAATTGGTTTTACCATGGGAGGGAATAAAAGAAAAACGTACATAGAAGTTATTCAAGCTATGCTAGCACAAGTATACAAATAAAAGCACCTCAGGTATCCAGTACTATTTTTTAGCATCTTTGTATTGTCTGCTTTGAAATGCTGGGGAAAATTATTATTATTATTTTAAATTCCACTACACTGACTGTTATTGCTAAACTCACTGTTTGATTAAATAGATCACACAAGCTGGATTCACTGGTCAGATGCGATAGAAATGTAGCACACTGAGGACATCTGCTGGTTACAAGGGGGTGATGCAAAATCCATAGGCTAAAAATAAACGGATTGTTGTTATAGATTGATGGCGTGAACACAAAATATAATTGTTATCATCCTTAGTCTGAATGGCCCTTAAGGCACGACTCTGCAGGCAATAACACTGCCTTTGTATGTGCCTGTTAATTTTGAGGTTTTGCGCTTTTTGGCTTTTCCAAGACGAAAACACTCCGCTTCAGCAGCACTTACACCAAACTTTATAGTTTATTTATATCTATATATTTACAAAGGAACATGTTCATGAATAATATTGCAGATTATATACATTTTATTCTACAAAACCACTTTCTCAATTATGAAGTGGCCTAAAGAAATCCCCAAAATTCCCTGTGTAAAAATGTTAACCTTAATGTGCAATAAATGAACAAGAAATTTGAACCTGACTTGTTTTCAGAACCTGTATTTTAGCCTATTTACAGTATATTAAATGTCTACAACATGTAATTTTTGTCCCTCTAGCCGTTTAAATAAAACCGCACCTTATCTGCGGATTGTTTTGGTCATTACTAGATTAGAGTTGTGCTTCGGCTACGCGGATGAATACGATGAAACCCTTTCCAACAACGGGTAAGCAGGTTAAATAGTGTTGTTTATGATGTGAATTTAGTAAGGTAAAGGTACATGTTGCTGATGAAATGTTGTTTAATAATGTTTGTCAACAATAACGCTAAACATAATATCGCTATTCATATTTGATATTATGTCATATTTTATATAAACGGAGGTGAAATACACACGCGAAGGAAAGCCTAACTTATTTCGGTTTCCCGGGAAATCCGGCCCGACTACTCTATTGATGTAAAGTTGGTTTAATAATCGCACATTCGTTTATTGACACCCTGTGACATGCTCCCAATATTATGTACCATGGTAGCCTACTTTGAATGTTCGGTCTGAAATCACATGCAAGTATGACTTAAAAACATTAGCACTATTTATTTGACTGAACAATGTTATAGCCCACGTTGATAGTCATTGGCTGCTTTCACTGTTTAGAATTTGCAAAGAATCATTTTCTGAAATTATATTATTTCCGAATGTGTGAATATAAAACCAACATTACCTAAATTATTTGCGGATTGGTTTAGTCATTGCTGGAGTAGAGTTGGGCTTCGGCTCCGCGGATGAACACGACAAAAATCGTCCAACAACGAAAGGACGGATATCTGAAAATACCTAATTTGAGCAGGTAAGCGGATATAATTGTGTTTATGATGTGAATTTGGTTAAGTAGGTTATTTTGCTGGTGAAGTGTTGTTTTACAACGTCAAAATTCACGTAAACATGTCACTGTTCATATTTGATCAACGTGAAAACGGAGGTAATAAAGCTACACTAACAAATGACAACAGTATTTTGGTTTCCCTGGAAATCCGACCCGACAACTCAACTATAAATCGGTTTCATCGGTTTAATTGTTTATTAAGACACACACTGGCTGTAAAGTAGTTTTTATGTGTTTGTTTGTTTATTTTTTCCTATTTTGAAAAAAAAAAAACTCGTGTCTTACAACTACACTGTATTACCTGTCCACTGGTATTGGCCTCCTCGACTATGGTCAGGAATCTTTTGATCTGCTCAAATGTGGGCGCACAGAAGTCGTGAATCCTGATGTGATGGAGTTTTAGGTCTGGACAGTTGTCGTGGTCGGGTGGTTTTCGCTCGCTCAGGGTCACCAGGTGTTTGATCCCGTTATTCAGCAGGTACTGATAGTGCGCCGTCATCCGCGGCATCGCCAGGCCCGCTACTTTACCGGGATCCACCCAGGAGAAGTTTGGAGGTTGAGCCGAAGCCATGGGTTTCTCTGTGGTCGTGACACTGAGTGACATTAAAACTTTGTTTACCACAAAATAAAGCCCGATTTTGCCCCATATTTACAGACGCTTATATCGTTCTGATGAATGTATTGTTTGAGTCCTCGTTAACTGAAACTAAATTCATAACAAAACAAGCTAATATTTTTCAGAGGAACATTTGTTCTTATTCATTTAGTACTAATATTAAAATAAATTAATATAATAAGCTAAGGTTAAATAAAGGTCAAATGTCTGCAACAACAAAATGCTAATGTAAATAAAGCTAATTGAAATGTATTCACACAAATGTCTATATAGTCAGCATTTGAAGTGAATCAAAAAAGTTTCTCAAAATGTTCCTAAGACAAGAAGGAGTGTTAATAGTTTACTTTAAACAAAATCACAAATAAACAAGGTCATTTACAAAGTACTAAAATTTAAATAAAATTAAATATAAGGTTAAAATGCTATTTAAGGTTTCAGCTAGCTAATGCTAGTTGAAATATTTTCATTAAAATGTCAATATAATTCAAATATAACATGATAAAATATAGTAAAATATGAATAAATGACAACAACTAGCATGACGGTATAAAATGAAATGCTATATTAGGAACATTTTCAGCAATACCTTACATTGTATTAATATTGCAATCACAAACACAATGCTTATTATATATATGTATTCTGTGTGTGTGTTTTATATATATATATATATATATATATATATATATATACCGTGCTCAGTATATATAAGTGCACCCCTCACAAATCTATCTTCATTTTTTGAAAGAAAGAAGGTCATAAAGGTTTGAAACAAGTAAATGATTATGAGTAAATTATGACAGATTTCTATATTTGGGTGAACTATAACAATACACGAATATACACACACAAATTATTAACAATGGAGCAAATAAAAAATCATATTATATTAATAAAATCACATTATATTGAAACTATAGTATATTCAGATACATTATATATGCATAGGATATATATATGTATATATGTATGTTGTTTTTTTCATGAATTAAAATAATAAATGAATAAGTAAAGTAAAAAATATATAAAAATACGAATATATGAAATATTTCAAAATAATTATTAAAATACAGTATCAATATTGTATCAATTAAATTAATGCAGTAAACATTGTTTTTATGCACAATATCCTATAAAATGTTATGTATTTGTTATTTATTTGTTCACGTGAATGTTTAATAATTTTCACTTGTATATGAAACATGCACAATGTAATGCAAAGGATAATCTGATGTTTTCATTGAATTACTGAGTTTTAAGGATTTTAAATTATGAATATTAGGTCCTGAATGAGTATTAATAACTTTATAATATTATTAAAAAATATTTTAGATGACTGGAGTGTATAAACAGCATATAAATTGCATAAAGGGCTCAACATATATGAGTGCACCGCTTACAAATCTCTCACCTAAATTCATATTTTCTATAGGAAGCTTTACAATATTATATCTGTGCATATACATTAGATTAGTCAGTGCTAAAGCCAAATCTGGAGCTAATCTGACAAAATAACTTATGATAACGGTCCAAAAACTAGTACACCCAAATTTATATGTTAGGGAAAAATATTAAATACAAATGTATAAAAGAGGAAAAATCAAGCAAAAAAAAGTGAAAAATTTTGTTAAAATTTTGTAGGTTGTAATTTATTTTCAATATTTTGCTTGAATTTAATTGTATTATCCTTCAATTTCTAAAGATATTCTGTGACTAAAATAGTATTTTATTAAATATATCTGTTTAATAAATCTGCAGTGTTTAGATGCACCAAAATACATTGCCCACATTCACTGAGAAATGGATAAACATATTCATTTTCAAAATAGGGTGTCCTCAATTATGCTGAGCACTGTATATGTTTAGGATTTAAAATGAGGGTAGTTTAAAATTACATTTTATTGCAAACACAGATCATTTACTTTCTACATTGTCTAGATAAGAGTTGACACTGTCCAAAATATTTGGCTGTATAGTGCTATTTAATAATGCAATCTTAAACATTGCAAGCAGAAGTGTGTGTATAACTACATTACATACAGTATTTTATATGTATTGTATCATTGCACTTAAATAATACTGCAGTCACAAACACACTGCGTTGTAATTTGATAGAAACATGAGTTGTCTGTACCTCGTCTATTTCTGTGTTGACCCGGTGTGCTCCATATAGCCGCATTAAAACGGTTCCTTCTGGACACCTTGATAATCACACGCTGCTTCTTTTCTCTACACCTGCGTTAATCTATATATTTATATTGTTGCGCTTAAATGTCAGCTGTAAATGGAAGTTAATGCAGAAGAACGGAACATGTCGTTCAATCGTCGCAGCTGTCGACCTTGACTATTAGGAGACACTAAAATAATCATTAATGTACCAGCAGTTTTATTCCTGCAGGTGGCGCTCAAAGGCCACAAAATGGCGCATCCTCCATTTAAAAACACATGAAATCGGGTTACTCCTAAATTAATTCTTAAATGAACAATTATAAACATGTTAAATTGATTTTAAATGTTAAAAAAGTCACAATAACATTACAGTACACTAATCTGTTATCATCAGACTAATCTGATATCATCAGACTAATCTGATTGGTCCATTTAGACCAGCGCTTTGTAAAGTAACAGTGACCACGTGTTTTAGATAAACTGGAAGCGGTCTGGAAAATATATACACCTGATAGAAAAATATTGATGTAATAATCATTTTTTAAGTACTAAACATGGAGTTAATATAAAAGAAAAACAGGACAACATCACCTTGAGTGGAGTGCTTAATGCTAATCTCTGTTTTTTTTTTTTTAGATTAGATTTAACTGTATTGTCATTACACATGTACAACGCAACGAAATGCAGTTTAGGTCTAACCAGAAGTGCAGTAGCAGCAAGTGGAGGATATAGGTATAAGTTCTAAAGTGCAATTATAGAAAAGCTATGGGTCATATTTACAGATTGATGTGCTATGAACGTTATATACAAGTTGTATTAACTATGAACACAGACTTAAGGCAAGTTTATTTATATAGCACACAATGGTAATTCAAATGCAATGATGACTATATGTTCAGGTTGCTATTATTAATAATATCGATTTGTGATAGATATGAGCAACTCTTTTATTCTGTTTCGGTGCTTTAGCACTCTTTCCTGTAGATCTGCACAAGTTTTCTTTCAGGAGAAGTTGTAGCATTCACACAGTGTGCAAACAATACAAGATACGTGCTTATTAGCTACTATATGTACTTAATTGGAAGAGACAGTGCACTGACACAGTGTTAGCACTGTATCAAAAAAAAGCTAGCATGGAATGAGCTCGTAGCACGTCAGGATGGCCGAGCGGTCTAAGGCGCTGCGTTCAGGTCGCAGTCTCCCCTGGAGGCGTGGGTTCGAATCCCACTTCTGACAAGCACAATGTTTTTGACCATATAAATCGAATATAATGCTCACATTTACAACCTGATAATTTTACCTGATAAATAAACTAAGTGGAACCTTTATCTTCTCAATGTAAAATTAAATACAATACATTCACAAATAAATAAAAAAAAAGTTCACAAACCAGTTAATTTACCATATTTATGGTTATATTTTAATATTTGCATGTGTAGTACAGAAGGAACGTTCCACTATTCATGGACCCCCGGTTTTTAAAAAGGAGTAATAACATTAACATTAGTTATGGTTATAGACAGATTTTACAACATATGATGGAAAATTTAGAGCTATATGATTTATATAGACTTCTTGGCATTGGTCGGGGCTCTCTTATTCCCCGGGGCCCTAAGCGGTTGCTTACCTCGCTTATTAGTTAAGTCCGCCCCTGGCTGGCCCATATTGTTTAGTTGCATACTGTTTTATGCACTATTTTTAAAAGGTTATAGTAATAATCAACATGTAAAAATCCACAAGCCAGCTCCTCCAGCACTGTGCAGTACTTCGAAAAAGTGAAGAAATATGCAAATTAGCACGCAACATTCTCTGCGCTGTAATTGGTCGATTGTCACGGGTCTCTTTTTGATTATTGGCTGTGGCTTTTTGAAATCTACATATTTACTGATAGAACACATTAGTGCCTGGCTACTTTGTTTATGATTGAGATCAGGTAATCTAAAGCTATGAACCTTTCTGAGAAATGCATCTGTGCATCTCTTTTAAATAAGAGTAGCGAGATTGACTTGATTGTACCAGTTATTCACAGTGCTTCAGTCGGAGGAGCTAAACATCTTCTTTAACGCCTTTTTACTGTGATTCTGATTGGTGGAAATGTCTGTACAGCATCATGGGTAATGTAGTTTTTCTGCACCAATTCTGCTACATAGACATATGACTTGAATAAATGTAATCTGAGAGAGTCAGCTAAAGCATATACAATCGATTAACAACCTTAGAGTTCACAACTGTGTAGTGAGGTCATTTACAATGTGTGTGTTGCATTCGTTCAGGTATGCATGATAGTGACAGTAATTATTGAGAAACCTGGTGTTTTATTTACAACTAAATGTGATAATACACAACAGGATATCAGATGCTGATAAACAAGCACATTATATATGTGTACACAAAGAATGTGTGGCCCATATAGGGCTGTGCGATATGACAAAAAAAAATCTCATGTCACGACACAAGTGATATAGCGCCATTTTTGTCATCTCAATCAGTTATTGGCCACATGTACATTTTTGATTTTAAATATATGCTCAAAAGTGTACTCCTTCATATGTGATTATTTTGTCACTTTATTTATAACTTCAGGGCAAATGTTTGATTGGAAATGTTGAAACATAAAACAGTTATTAATGAAACAGTTTTCTAAAGCTAATGATTACAGGTAAACATACAGGGGTTGGACAATGAAACTGAAACACTGGCAAATTTAGTGTTGGGTTCATGCCCTTTGACCAATCTTGTGGCCAATCTTCATTGATTTCACATTCCACCAGTACGAGCAGAGTGTGAAGGTTTAATTAGCAGAGTAATAGCACAGTTTAGCTTATTTATTGCAATGCACACAACATTATGGCTGACATCAGAGTTCAAAAGAGGACAAATTGTTGGTGCATGTCTCACTGGCGCATCTGTGACCGACACATCAAGCCTTTGTAATGTATTAAGAGCCACAATATCCAGAGTAATGTCAGCAAACCACCAAGGAGAAGAACCACATCCAACAGGAGTAACCGTGGACTCAACAGGAAGCTGTCTAAAGGGGTGTCAGGGTGATAACCTGGATTGTATCCAAAAAACATAAAACCACAGCTGCCCAACTTACTGCAGAATTAAATGTGCTCCTCAACGCTCCCGCTTCCACCAAAAGCGGTCGGGAGCTCCACCAGGTCAATATACATGGCTGAACTGCTATAGCCAAAACTTTGGTCACTCATACCAATGCCAGATGTCAGTTTCTGCTCAAAATCTTGAGCTGTGGACAATGTGAAACATGTATTGTTCTCTGATGAGTCCACCTTCACTGTCTTTCCCAAATTCAGGAGAGTTACAGTGTGGAGAAGGCCCAAAGAAGCATACCACCCAGACTGTTGCATGCCCAGAGTGAAGCAAGGGAGTGGATCAGTGATGGTTTGGGCTGCAATATCATGGTATTCCCTAGGTTCAATACTTGTGCTAGATGGGCACGTCATTGCCAAGGGTTACTGAACCATTCTGGAGGACCATGTGCACCCAATGGTTCAAACATTGTTTTCTGAAGGCTGTGCAGTGTATGAGGATAATAATGCATCAATACACATTGCAAGACAGAGTGGTAACAGAGTGGTTTGATGAACATGATAGTGAAGTCAAACATCTCCCATGGCCTGCACAGTGAGCAGATCTGAATATTATTGAGCAACTTTGGGGTGTTTTGGAGGAGCGAGTCAGGAAACGTTTTCCTCCACCATCATCACATAGTGAACTGGCCACTATTCTGCAAGAAGTATGACATAAAATCCCTCTGGCCACTGTGCAGGACTTGTATCTGTCATTCCCAAGACGAATTGATGCTGTATTGGCTGCAAAATGAGGCCCTACACCAAACTAATTAATTATTGTGGTCTAAAATCAGGCGTTTCAGTTTCATTGTCCAACCCCTGTAATTTATGCGTGCAAATTTTTCACCTTTATGTTTCTGCCTGCATCCCTGTGGTGGCATGTAAAGGCTCGTACACACCTGGACTCTTTTTTTTGCTTGAGCTTATTGTCAGTGTTTTTCATGACGTTTTTCAGCATACAAACCCATTCATTTTTTTTTGTGACGATGAGCAGAGGGAATGTGCAAAGTCACACCCTGACGTTAGACACCACTTAATGAACTTGCAAATCGTGAAAGAAAAGTGAAATGAAACTCATGGTTGAATCCTATTTGCTACTTTCCATAATAAGTCCCTCCTGTCGACATTATTCAGACCCCCTAGTTTCTTGCAATTCTGCAATCGCTGAATCCAACGCAAAATCAACAAAAAGTCACAATTCTTTGCGATCCTGCAAAATTCTTAATTTAAACGTAAAATAATTGCAAAAAAATGTAAATTATGTCATAAAACATCCAATTCCAAATCATATAATCAAATTAGATTTATTTCAGTTTGCAATGAATTCTTTTACATCACTTATAGACGTTGCATACACAACACACGCGATGTGTTTGAGTGTCTCTCGAAAAATGACATCTCACCTGCGCCCTCACTATGTGAAGTTTATTTATAAACTAATTTGGAGAGGATCACGTGCTTATGATTGCTGCGGCTGGTCCCGCATTATCCAATTCATGATTCACCAATCAGACGATTCCTAAGCCACTATAAATACCCTAAGTTCCATATCACAGCCATCTTCGTTTTGAAGAATCCCCCCTTCCACCCCTACTCCTCCTTTCCTAGATGGGTGGCACGGTGGCCCAGTGGTTAGCACTGTTGCATTACAGCAAGGACGTCACTGGTTCTAGTCCTTACCAAGTCAGCCAACATTTCTGTGTGGAGTTTACACGTTCTCCCCATGCTCACATGGGTTTCCACCGGGTTCCCCGGTTTCCTCCTACTGTCCAAAAACATGCAACTTAAGTTAATTGACTAATCCAAATCGGCACCATAGACATGCTCCTAGTAAGTAGTCATCTCAAGAGCAATCACTATCTGTTCATTAGCTACTACAGCAGGGGAGTTCTCGAGATCTACCTGAGCTCAAACTCCCATCTCGCCTTACAAGAACGGGAGGGAGACCCCGGGCTCGAGGATCTGTGATCTCAGGGCTCTCTCCCGGGACAGCATGCCAAACAAGCTTTTTAATCAATAATCAGCTAAGTGTGAACTCTTGAACCTAACATTACGTGGAAGTGGGGGAAATTGTTTTGCAGCCTGTGCAGTAAGCAGACGTGGATGAAGCATCAAGTGCGAGTGATTTACATGTGAAGTCAATGCAAAGATACGACTAGACATCCTGTGGAGCAAATTGAGTGAATAACATGGCGCAAATTGGGCGTTTTGTGCGTTTGAAGTGCTCCAAAAGAAAGTGGGAGCAAACATCTAACAAACGGAGCAATGGAACAGACAGAAAAGCAAGCAGCTTACAATGAGGGAGATTGGTTCTAGGATGGCGGCTACTTGACGTGGCCAAATTGAAGGACTTTTTTTTTTATTGCAAAATTGTCCGCAAATGTCTGTAATGTCATTGCAAAATCAGTCATTTTTAATGCAAAAAATTTGGAGAAACTAGGGGGTCTGATTATTTTAGTTCATGTTTATCAAAACAGCTCTTTGTGTTTCACCAGACACCAATGAAAAAAGCCATCTAGCCTCGCTACATCCTCTTCATCACTGAATGAAAGTGAAACTGTGTTCGCCTCGACCGTTTACTGTGACTTCAGCAGCTCCAGGCACATGAACAACAGTGGCCATCTCATTGGTGGAGCAGTTTTTGGTGTGGTGCATTAAAACAAACACGAGCCTGAGGTGTTTTTTTTTAATCATTTGTGTGCACAATCACATTAAACTTTGTCGAAAAGCACGAGCCATAAGCATCCCGGTGTCCACAGGCCTTTGCGCTCGTCCAAATAATGAAAAAATATGACCATAAACAATGTATTTTGTGACACCACCAAATAAATAAACGATGTGCATAATATGAAACAATAAACATTTTATTTTGTCTATACGATATATATTGTCACATTGCACCGCCCTAGTGCCATAGCAATAGTTTTAATATACATATAGTTGTGCTATTTACATAAATCAGTCTGCTTTGTGGTCTATAAAAAAAATCCCTGATTCAGTTTGCTCAACCTATAAGCTACTAACTTGACATGAAATTCAAAGGACTCTGCAGGACAGGAAGTGACTTCAGCAAACAGTCCATTTCCTGTTCTGACCCACTGCACATGTCATTTAAAGATGTTTTGGCCTCTGTGTTTCTGTGATATGATAACGAATGAAGGCGTATGGGCTCTTTTAGTGGCGTAACAGGGCAGCCAGGTGTCACAATCACGTGATCTTGCTCAGGAACTCTGGGAAACTGCCACAACAGTGTTTCTTCCTGCTGCCGGTGTGTCTTCATGTGGGCATTTCGACTTTTCACCTTCAAAAACACCCTGTGAAATGAAGCATATCATGAATTAGACTACAGTGATTCAAATCTAGGACTGCACAATATATCGCAAAATTATCCCAATAATAGTATATGAAATTTACATATAGCAGACTTTTGATTAAATTAGTGTGGAGTGAGTGTGTATGGATGTGTCCCAGTACTGGGTTGCAGCTGGAAGGGCATCCGCTGTGTAGAACATGCTGGATAAGTTGGCGGTTCATTCCACTGTGGCGACCCCAGATGAATAAAGGGACTAAGCCGAAGGAAATTGAATGAATATATGATTGTTTATCTAAATTTGACCAATCAAAGATGAGATCCTACTATCTTTAGTCCCGCCTCCCCAGTAGTTGCTGTTCTGCTATTGACTGAAGCGGCCCATAGGTGAAAATAAATACTTATAGCAGGAGTCGAGACGAGAGAGGAAAATGACAGCAACCGAGTCAGAATATCTGCATAAAATATCGTTTGTTCGTTTTTTTGGTCTGAATTAGAATTAATTAGATCTGAAAAATCTCTTTCACCTGTTTATTTTAATATCATTACAAAAATAGCTAATAAAAATAGCATTTTTCTGGAGAAATGTTCAAGAAATATCGTTATTGCAATACTCAACAACAATATAGTATATTGCATATTTTTTCCAGTATTGTGCAGCCCTAATCATAACTTAAAGGGGACCTGTTATGCCCCTTTCTACAAGACGTAGAAATAAAAGTCTCTGATGTCCCTAGAGTGTGTATGTGAAGTTTCAGCTCAAAATATCGCACAGATAATGTTTTATAACTCTTTGAAACTGACCCTTTTAAGCTTTGATCCTAATTTTGGCATTTTGGTGACTGTCGCTTTAAATTTAAATGAGATTGTGCTCTTTTCAGAAGAGGGCGGAGCTACAAATGCCTGTGTGTCAGCATACTGGCAGATTCAAAAACAGGACTAATGCTCTATGCTAATGAGGGTGAGATGGTCACTAGTGAGTGGAGCTTTCCTCCTCTGATGACAAGTACAAAGGGAGAATGTCAATCAAAGTGTTTCTGCAGACTGTTTTTATCAAGTGTGATTATAAAAAAATAAAAAATTAATAAGTTTTTACCATAAGAAGCTGGTTATATTCACACACTGCCACCACACAACTGTGTTTAAACCTCTTATAGTTTTTGCATAATAGGTGCCTGTTAATAAAGATGTTTTTTGGTTTTGACTCAGGATGTGGCTTACTTTCCACACTCAGTGCAGGGGAAGACGAGGGCTGAATCGGTGTCTCCGCTGGTGGTGCTGTTGGATGAAGAACTCCTCACAGAAGCCGAACCCAAAGTCTCGGTCAGAGCGGACGGTCTGTGTTCGGCTGGAGAGCTGCAGAGCAGACGGAGATTGTTCTGGGTCCACGTTTCTTCATTTGTCTGCTGGGAGAATCGTAGAAACACATGGGGTAATTGATATTTGTATACAGTTGAAGTCAGAATCATTAGCCCCCCTGTATATATTTATTCCCCATTTTCTGTTTAACAGAAAGAAGATTGTTTTTTCAACACATTTCTAAACATAATAGTTTTTAATAATTCATTTCTAATAACTGATTTCTTTTATCTTTGCCATGATGACAGTACATAATATTTGACTAGATATTTTTCAAGATACTAGTATTCAGCTTAAAGTGACATTTAAAGGCTAAACTAGGTTAATTAGGCAAGTTAGGGTAATTAGGCAAGTCATTATATAATGGTGGTTTGTTCTGCAGCCAATCAATTGCTTAAGGGTGCTAATAATATTGACCTGGGCCTCACGGTGGCGCAGTGGGTAGCACGTTCGCCTCACAGCAAGAAGGTCGCTGGTTCGAGCCTTGGCTGGGTCAGTTGGCGTTTCTGTGTGGAGTTTGCATGTTCTCCCCGTGTTGGCGTGGGTTTCCTCCGGGTGCTCCGGTTTCCCCCACAAGCCCAAAGACATGCGGTATAGGTGAATTGGGTAAGCTAAATTGTCCGTAGTGTATGAGTGTGAATGAGTGTGTATGGATGTTTCCCAGTGATGGGTTGCAGCTGGAAGGGCATCCGCTGCGTGAAACATATGCTGGATAAGTTGGCGGTTCATTCCGCTGTGGCGACCCCAGATTAATAAAGGGACTAAGCCGAAATGAAAATG
>CAIGQW010056782.1:8543243-8554312 GCA_903798125.1 Danio choprae
TATACACACACAGTTTAAGTTAGAATTATTAGCCTTTTTCTTTTTTTAATATTTCCCAAATGATGTTTAACAGATTCGGGAATTTTTCACAGTATGTCTGATAATATTTTTCTTATTTGTTTTATTTTGGCTAGAATAAAAGCAGTTTTTAATTTTTTCATAAATATTTTAAGGTCAAAATGGTGGTGCCCCAAGATTATTAAAGGGACTAAGCCGAAATGAAAATGAATGAATGAATAAGGTCAAAATGATTAGTCCCTTTAAGCTATATATTTTTTCAATAGTCTACAGAACAAACCACTGTTATACAATAACTTGCCTAATTACCCACTGCAGTGCTACCCACTGCGCCACGTGACGCCTGTATATATATATATATATAAACAAATAGTTGTAAATAATTTCCCATCCTTCTTCATCGATATCTAATCACTGATTGGTGTTTACTAGCATGAGGGTGGGACCAACCTGTGCCTCATATAAAATCCACCAATACCAAACCACAGCCATCCAATCAAATCTACATTGCCGAAATAAAGCCCGCCTACATTTATTCTCATTTGAGAGGTTGTTTCACTTAGATACTGTGGTGTGTAAAAGTATTTGCCCCCTTGTTGATTTCTTTTTTTTTTTTTTTTGCATGTTTTCACTTCCATGTTTCAGATCATCACAACAATTTTAATATAATAAGCGAGTATAAATAAGTTTAAATAAAAATAAGTTAAAGATAACACAAGTAAACACACCAAGCAGTTTTGAAATGAAGATTTTTTTATTATTAAGGTCAAAACTAAATCCTAAACTACGTTTGCCTGCGTGAAAAGTGTTTGCCCCGCTGTTAAAACACCTGTTCGTAATCAAGAAATAACCTAAATAGGACCAGCCTGACAAAGTGAAGTAGACCAAAAGATCCTCAAAAGCTAGACATCATGCCGAGATTTAAAGAAATGTAAAAACAAATGAGAAAGACAATAATCTGGGACATTTTAAGGTTAAATAGGAAGGTTTTGAGTTACCTTTGTGCTGGTTATCAGGGCTCTCCATGTCTTTTGTTTGCGACCACAGAAGAACAGCATTATGGGAATCCTCCCCAGTGAGAGATTGACCTTTAATATCTGGGATCTTTGCTTGAAACTCCTTGCCAATATTAATACGACTGCAGAAAACATATACAATGCAGTACGTGATGCAGTAAGTTATTTTAAACTGACATTTTAATTTACATTTTATAAAGAGCAAAAGCAATTTGAAGCAAAATGCAGTGAAGTAGACCAAAAGATCCTCAAAAATTAGACATCATGCCGAGATCTGTGTGAACCGGAAGCTGCTGCAGACTTTTATTTTTATTTTTTACTTTTATTTCCAGCTTACAATTAATATTAAGTAGGGGGCGGGGTTTAATTTTTTCATATCATCTTTCACTCCCAGCAAACTAATAGTTGGAGGGGCGTGGCTAAGCACATGTCACCCAATCCGTCAAATTGACATCGATTTTCAGGGAATACAGGAACTAATAAATAAAAATACATAATAATAATAATAATAATAATAATAATAATAATAATAATAAACACAATTATACTTGAATGCAGTGCAGTAGCTTTACACAGAAGCAATGGCCAAATGCATGAAAATAATGTAAGTGCAAGTGCTTACGGTGTCACGTTAATGGCTTTCTCTTTTAAAGTCTCACCACAGTCATCCATTTGTCCTGTTGATTTAAGGTGCAGTTGGATAATGCATATAATTACAGTGAGGAAATCATTTCATTAAGAACACATGACAAAAATACTTTTCTAGCAAATACTATAGCATGTACAATTTTGAGCCATATTATTGTAAAGTGTATTAAACGGTATATATTATAGTATTTATTTCACTTTTGTTTATGCTGCAGTATACTGTAGTATTAACTATAGTGAACTGATAAACTGTAATAAATACTGTAGTTTACTTTAGTTTTACTACAGTAAACTGTGGCATTTTGTAGTATAATATACCCTATAGTTGGGTCATTTGTTCAAAACACTACAGTATTTACTTTCCCTATGTAAAGATCCCTATGTTTTATTCTGTGTACTGTCATATAATCTTTAAACATAGTGTTAATAACAATTTATTTGGACTGCATTAGATGAGACTGACCAGCCCTGGAGATCAGTCTGTCTGGGGTAGATTGGACGTTTGCCTGGCCGCTGACCGCACTGAAGAGGCCTGACCCGGGGCGTGCAGGGCTGAGCATTGGCGGAGGGGTGTACGGTGCATCGTCAGACATGCTGCAGGCCGTCCTCAGCTGACTGCGGAAGAGCACAGCGCCTCGGGACTCCTGACCGGTGCTGAGCGGAGGAATCATCAGCGGCACCAGACAGTGGCGGTATCTCTTCTTCAATTGCTTTGGTGCAGATTCTCCGTCTGAGTTTGATCTCTTTATCTAGAACGTGTGAGGTTAACATCTGATCAGAAAATAGCAGCTGGAAACTTTTAATCATACAAATCATACAAATCACATTCAGCAGCTGTCAGAAGTTAAAAATTACAAATATTTATGCTACGAAAACACATCGATTTCCTTTATAAGACATTCAATAACCTCCATATGGCTTAGTTTTACGTTGTATTTATACGCTTCGGATGCTTCAAAATAAAAGTCACTGTCCAACACCATTATACAGCAAGGAAGAGTCAGGATAAAATGTAAAACTACTCTGATTGTGTTCGTCTGACAGAAAAAAAGTCAAATGCACTGAGGATGGCTTGAGGGAGAGTTAATTATGGGGTAATTTTCCTTTTGGGGAAATAAAAAGAAAATGACCCCATCGTTTGTTCTCCCTCATGTGGTTTTAAACCTTTATGAGTTTATTTCTTCTGTTGAACACATAAGAAGATATTTTGAAGAATGTTGGAAACCTGTAACCATTGACTTCCATAGTAGAAAAAGCAAACACTAAGGAAGTCAGTGAGTGCCAGAAACCAACATTCTTCAAAATATCTTCTTTTGTCATATAAGAATTTTCACCATCTAAATTTGTTGGAGGAAAGATCCAATCCATAATGCAATTCAAAAGCATAAATACAGCAGGGAAAATAAGTATTGAACACGTCACCATTTTACTCAGAAAACATATTTCTAAAGGTGCTGTTGACTTGAAATTTTACCTGGATATTGATAACAACCAAAGAAACCCATATATGACAAGAAAACAAAACTAGTTAGTTTACAAATGAAGTTATGTGTAATAAAATGAAATGATGCAGGGAAAAAGTATTGAACACATGAAGAAAGGGAGGTGTAGAAAGGCAGTGAAAGCCCAGATAGCAGATGAAATCTCTCAGTAGTTCTTCAGCAACCCTCTGCCCTTCCTCAGTGTAAATGAATATCAGCTGCTTCAGTCCAACATCTACATTAGCAGGAGGATGAAGATGAAACCAGGCTGGACATTTCAGCAAGACAATGATCCAAAACACAGCCGAGGAAACTCAAATGCTTTCAGAGAAAGAAAATCAAGCTGTAGAATGGCCCAGCCAGTCCCCTGACTTGAATCCAATAGAGAATACAAAATAAAGATCAGATTTTATAGACGAGACCCACAGAACCATAAAGATTTTGACACTCTGTTGAAGTCTGAGCAACTCACACCTGAGCAATGCATGTGCCTTCATTCTCCAAATGAGAGGCGTCTTTAAGCTGCCGTCACCGAAAAAGCCTTTTATATAAAGCATTTAATACATTTCAGTAGTTCAGTGCTTTCTCCTTGTGTCATTCCATTGTTATTACACATAAGTCACTTCTCAGATTTAGTTTTTGTTTTATTTTTATGTTTGTATTGTTTGGGTTTTACCAAAATCCCTGTCAACAGCTCCTTTAGAAATATTAATCCCAGGAAAAAACATGACCTGTAAACAAAAAACTGCTAATTTACACTTTTTTTTCTTTCTTTTTTTAACGAAGGTAAGTCTAATTTTGACTTAAATGAGTTAAACTCATTTTGACTTAAGTGCGTTAAGGACTTAAAAAGTGCCATTTCACCTTTAAAGCATCTGTGCAGAAATAAATACAACAAAATATTTAAACCCCCCTTTGAGCATCAGCAGTTTATCAATTCTCAGAAAGCTGAAGTGATATTTAAGAGCACGCTTTTAATTTTCTAAACCCTGGCTAAAAATAGCTGTATGAATGACAGAAACTCACACAGGAAGGGTGGTTTCGGAGCGGCGGGAGGGGGGACTGCACACCAGACTTCATTAAACCATCATCTTTCTGCTGGCGCAGAAGTGCGAGTTTTGTCTGGCTTTGATAATCCTTGACCGGGACTGAAACGGGTAAGATGATGGGGTTCACTTGAGGAACTTCAGCACACAGATTCATTTGCCCGTCTCTCTGTTAAAAAAAATAATAATAATAATGGGTTTTTATTTATAAAGTGCCTTTCAAATGCCTAAGGACACTTTACATTAGAAGCAACAAACACAAGAGTACACAAATATTATACAAATTGAACAGCCAATCAGTGGACAGAGATTCAATAATAAGTGCTGTTCAGATGAGTTATAAAGCAGGCAGAAAGCATCAAATTAAAATCAATCAATCAGATAAGAAACTTATTAAAAAAAAGTGTTCATTAATTGTCAGTTTTCGTATTTTGTTATTCCCACATGGGAAAATACTATAGTTTATAGTAAATATGGTTTAATTAAGCACTTTAATTAAGGCTGATTCTCAATTCGGCGACGTGGTGGTGCAGTGGGTAGCACAATCGCCTCACAGAAAGAAGGCCGCTGGTTCGAGCCTCGGTTGGGTCAGTTGGCATTTCTGTGTGGAGTTTGCATGTTCTCCCCGTGTTGGCGTGGGTTTCCTCCGGGTGCTCCGGTTTTCCCCACAAGTCCAAACACATGCGATATAGGTGAATTGGGTAAGCTAAATTGTCTGTAGTGTATGTGTGTGAATGAGTGTGTATGGATGTTTCCCAGTGATGGGTTGCAGCTGGAAGGGCATCCGCTGCGTAAAACATATGCTGGATAAGTTGGCGGTTCATTCCGCTGTGGCGGCCCCAGATTAATAATATATATTAATAAGGGACTAAGCCGAAAAGAAAATGAATGAATGTTTCTCAATTCCAAGAACACAGAGAACGGACTTGTCAGGTTACCTCAGAAGAACAAACTTGTGAGACCGCAAGAACAGAGAACACGTCCTGTGAGAAATGAGATGCTGCCTTCTTCCAGATGGACACATGACCTTCACGTATTTTTAACAGAAAATTATTTAAACATTACAGCATTTATACAACAATTTATTGTTTTCCCACTTTTCAATATATACAACACTCGCACAAACCTTACTAATATACTTCGCACAATACAAATAACACAAAGTTTAATACGAATTTCAGCAAAGAAACACCCTTAATGTGTTTATGCCTTTATTAAGATTTTCATGGTAATGTTTACTTTTACAGTCTCATTTAGGGAAACTCCTGAGATAAATAAGTTATATCTCTTGACTTTAATAATAAACAGGTATAAAATGCTGCACTTCCCACCTCCTTCATTCAGCTGCAATGACTTCTGGGACATTTCTTTAGCAAGTTTAGCGCTCAAGTCTGCATGGATGCATCCTCTGTATCAAGAACGCATCCGGGAACTTTCACGCGTCCTCCGTTCTTGCGGTCTTGAGTTTTGGAACTGTACTTTGATGGTTAATGATAACGTTACACGAGAACACGATCATTGAAGAACGTATGTTGATAAACAGTCTGTTGTGGTGATTCTGTAGTTGCAATGGTAACATCCTGTAACTACTAATAGTAATATAAAACAAATGACCCAATACTGTAGGTTATACTACAATACAGTAGTTTACTGTAGTAAAAACGCAAGTATACTACAGTATTTTTTTTTACAGTTTATCAGTTCACTATACTGTATACAATCGAATACTATAAAACTAATACTTACTCACTTACTTACTCACATTATGCTAGGGCCTTTTTTATATCGAAGTTAATATTTAGTCGCCCCATGTTTTTACAAGGTGGGTCGTTAGCCCAACGCTCAACCCCCAACCTGGAGGACGAGGACATACAGTACACATACACTACTGACAATTTAGCTTACCCAATTCATGTCTTTGGACTTTTTGGCACCCAGAGGAAACCCACACGAACACGGGGAGAACATGCAAACTCCACACAGAAATGCCAACCAGCGACCTTCTTGCTGTGAGGCGACAGCGCTACCCACTGCGCCACCGTGCCACCCACTATAAAACTAATACTATACTATATTATTAGTAATATAAATATTATGTATACACACATGCATGCATATACATGAGAAAATGTTTATTTATATTTACATATACAAATTATATATACATTTAAATATATATGCAAAAACAGTTTTGCATAGTTTTGTTTTTATGTATGTGTTTGTGTATTACGTATACACAATAAATATATAATACACACACACACACACACACACTCACAAACACATATATCTTATCTCAAAACAAACGTTTATTTTGCATGAGATTCGTCTTCGCCCTATATACCATAAATTATTATAGTAGTTTTTCATGTGGGTTCACGGATGTTTTCCATATATTTATGGTTAAATAAAGATCCCATCAAGCATAAAACAGCTACAACATAAAACCTTAATCACAAAATAAGGAAAACTACTTATTCACAGTGTAACCTTACAAAATAGTAGTATACTTTAAGTTAATTTTATGAAATATTCTTAAGTATTGTTGAAGTATATATTTTAGTATACTTCAAGCAGTAAGCATACTAACATCTATGTACTTGAAAACCACTTGGGACTAAATTGGCCTACGTTTTAGCATATTAAAGCAGTAGTTCTCAACCACGTTCCTGGAGGACCACCAGCACTGCGTGTTTTGGATGTCTCCTCTGTCTGTCACACACATTACAGGTCTTTCAGTCTCTGCTAATGAGCTGATGATCTGAATCAGCTGTGTTTGGTTAAGGAGACATGGAAAATGTGCAGAGCTGGTGGTCCTTCAGGAACGTGGTTGAGAAACACTGTTTGTACTCCAAGTGAACTTATGAGTATATTATTTTTGTAAGACTTGTAGTAAATAAAACTTTTGAAGGAATGAAAGTGTTATACCTAAATAAGACAGTTATTCTTTTCTAGTGTGATACCTAAAGTGAACTGTTTTCGGTTTTTTTTGCTAGGGATAGTTTCAAGGCAAAGTGTGTAATGTGTAGTAGCCAATTTCGAATAAGCTAAATTATTACTGAACATATTTTACTCATAAAGCCTTGTCTCTGTAACTGGGGCAGTATTTAATATTATGTAGAAAAATACATTTAAATCAATGGGCCACTGAATCAAAAAAGTTAAAATAAATACAAACCAAGTGTACTTAAAATATGTAATTAGTTTTGTAAGTACACTTGAATTATTAGCCCTCCTGTTATTCCCCAATTTCTAATGTAATAGTTTTAATAACTAATTTCTAATTACTGATTTCTTTTATCTTTGCTATGATGACAGGACATAATATTTGACTATATATTTTTTAGGATACTAGTATTCAGCTTCAAGTGACATTTAAAGGCTTAACTAGTTTAATTAGGCAAGTTAGGGTAATTAGGCCTATGGTTATTAAATCATTGTCATTGTATAACAGTGGTTTGTTCTGTAGACTTTGGAAAAACAAATATTGCTTAAGGGGGCTTGATCTTAATAATAATCTTGATCTTAAAATGGTTTAAAAAAATCAAAAATTGCTTTTATTCTATAACCAAAATAAAACAAATAAGACTTTCTCCAGAAGAAAAAAATATTATAGGAAATACTGTGAAAATTTCCGTGCTCTGTTAAACATCATTTGAGAAATATCTGCAAAAGAAACTCACAATAATTTTGACTTCAGCCGTGTATGTAAGTGAACAAGCATAGGCCAAATATATAAAAACTTTTCTGTCAGTACAAATCAAGTATTCTTAAGTTCAATCTTAGACACATTTCTGAAAAGAGAAGTACTAGAAACGTTGACTGGAAGTATACTTTCTTATCTTTCTTTTTTATTTTTAAAGAAATGCACTAATAATACACTTGAATAAACTTCTTTTTTCGTAAGGGTAGTTGATTCCAGAACTTGGCTGCAGATGCACAGAAACACCCACACTAGTTAGCCAGAATATAGATACTACAAGGAAAAGCAGGGGCATACTGTAGAGGAAAATACAACAAATCCTGAGTTATTGAAGCAAGACTCATAGTTTCAAATGAGTGTTTCCCTCCTGAAAAATACGTGTATTCAAGTGTGGTATTAAAGAACAAAAAAGTATACTTTGTCTACTTTTAAAGTGCTTCTCTGAAATGTATTTACAATTGCACTTAATTATACTTGACATTATACTTGACATGATATAAAGTAATATATGTGGCCTATACATGTTCATTGACATATACTTAAAATAATCATTACATATTTTAAAGGGCACCTATGATGAAAATCATCTTTTATAAGCTGTTTGGACAGAACAGTGTGTAGGTATAGTGTGTCCACAGTCATATTGGAGTGATATAAAGACAATAAGTCTCTTTTTTTTTAATTTCCTGACGTTAAAATAGGATCCATTTTGAGGCCATTTTGAGGCCGACTGCAATGTGATGTAGGAGTGTGGTTTTCCCGCCCTCCGAATTGATTGACAACCGCGTATTAACATGTCTCTGTAGTGATGCGTATAATCATATCAACAAGAAAGGACGTGCCCAAAGCAACCAGGATTAAAAGATCTGTTCAGCTCTCTGTGATCATCAATCATCATCAAATGTGATCAAGAATGAGTTTTACAAGTTTAAAACGTTTTCAAAACACATTTTTTTAATAAAGACAGTAAAATTGCTACGTAATTCATCACCACTGCCGCATAGCGTCAATACAATTATGAAAGAAGACGCTTCAATCCCGATTTGTGGACTTAAATCAGGTTTATTTTGTACATTAACATAACGATGTCCATACAGCAGTGGATTTTTACGTGTACCCGGTCACATTTGTCGTGCAAAAACAGTGCAAAGCTAATTTGTGTGTGTTTGTCTGTGTCTGTGGGTTTGTGTGTGCACGCATGCACGCGAGCAAACTTTATAAGGACATTGTGAGGGACTTATCGCTTCAGAAAGGCTTGAATTAACTCCACAACAAATATATCAAATAACCGCTGTGAAAGTTTTTACTGTAGTAAGGGAGGTCTGCTTCATTCTTGTCTGTCACTGAGCTGTTTGTCTACGTGAAGGCTATGGCTGTGACAAGCACGTGGGAATCGGTGGGCGGGGAGAACCAGCTCATTAGCATTAAAGGCACAGGCAACAAAAACAACTACAATGTCCAAACAGCTCACATTTCCCAGATTTACAAAGGTATAATAAATAATCTGATGGGTGTTTTGAGCTGAAACTTTACAGACACATTCTGGAGACACAAAGGACTTATCTTAAATCTTGAGTTTAAGTATACTTGGTTTTTACTCCTTTGATTGAGTAGCCTATTCAATATTTTTTTACCATCTAATATTACATACTGCCTCAGAGATGAAGCTTTCTAAGTAAAAATATGCTTAATAGTAACTTCAGTTTATTCTTTCAGACTGGCTACTACAAGTTTCACATTTTGTCTTCAGTCTATCCCTAGTGCAAATTAAAGTACTAAGTGCACTTTAGGTATAACACTAAAATATTTAGTGACTAGTTGAGAACACACTAACAGAACACTTCCAAGTACACTTGTGGTATAACATTAGAAAACATGAGCACATAGTTCAGAAACGAGTTATACTACTTTATAATACTATAATCATAAGTTCACTTGCAGTACAAATGAAGAACTTCACTGTGGACTACTTGAGCACTTGCAGTACACTTATAAGATAAAATACTGCAGTAAAAGTATGATTTAATATACAAAAAAGTGGTATTAAAGTAATGGTATACCAAATGGTATTAAAGTAATATACTTACAAGTATACTACTGGTATATGTGTGTGTGTGTGTGTGTGTGTGTGTGTGGTTGAACGACTAGATTTTTGGAAGTCGACTTTTATGTTATCAAAGTCGAGTCGACGTCGACTAGTCGCTGGTGACATCATCAATAAAACACAAAATGCAAATGTTTTGCAACATGTCGCAATTTGTGAATTATTTGCAGAAAATATATACGCATGCTGTTTGACAGCTCATAATACGTTGCAAAAACAATGCAGCATTACCAATGACTAATATTAGTGCAAAACAAATGCACTGTCAACACTTTCAGTTTGTAAATAATGCAACGTTAGCACCCGGGCTAATTTTACTGCTAAATAAATGCAGTCGACACATTGATCACTGCACGTTCTAGTAAGAATGTAACGATAAGAAATATTTCAGTTCAGAAGTAATGCATGCGTCATCAGCACACAGATTCATGTGAAGTTATTTCATAACAACATAATACAAGAAAGACAAGGCTAAAATCTTAAGCCTTATTACACTGTCCTGCTCAGAGTCCTGCTCAGATGATAGTGAGCACTAGAAAGCTGCTCAAAATCCTGCTCAAGTTAGGCGTTTTTTGCTGTTACTGCTCATCTTGGTTATCAGACGTCTCCTCGATGCACATCTTCACCACGTTCACCGGGGATGATATTTACACATGCTATGAAGTTTACACATGCTTTACGGTTTCTGTGCTCTTCACGGTTCATTCACAACATATGTCAGCATCTACGCTTCGCAGAGGACAACAGCCTCTTGGCCATAGATATTTACATTAGATGTCATCTACGCTATTGTTGTCTAATGCAAGGAATGTTTCAATAGAGGCGCCATGTTGGTACAGGGTAGCGCTCCTTTAAAGTGAATGTGGGACCAAGGTGCAGCGGAGGACTGGCCATCCGGGGCCCAATATATAAATACACATATATAGATATATCTATGATCGGGAGTTTTCCTGATGGTCAGTATGCAAATATTTATTTCAGTTACTAAAATTATAATTTTACATCACTTTTTACATCGATGGATAAGTGACCGCACAGGCATTGCTGACAAAG
>CAIGQW010056782.1:8563209-8575585 GCA_903798125.1 Danio choprae
TAATAATAATAATAATAATAAAAATAAAATGTATCAGTTATGAATGGATACACTCAAAAAAATCTATTTTAAAATCTAATCTATGTTTGGTCAATCTACTTATTTAAAATGAGTCGAATCAACACAATTCTTGAGTTTCATTTGGGACAACTTAATTGTTTTATGTTCAATCCACAAAATAAAAAAAAAACTAATAAGTTTAACTTAAACGATTCGTGTTGGGTCAGCAAGACGAAATTGTGTGGAACCCAGCTTATTTTTACAGTGCACTGTGAAAAATGCTGGGTCCCTCACAATTCCTTCATATTGACCCCAACACGAATCGTTTAAGTTACTTTAATCATTTTTACAAGTTTAAGTGAATTGAAAATAAAACAATTAAGTTGTCCTAAATAAAACTCAAGAATTGTGTTGATTGGACTCAATTTAAGTAAGTAGTTTAAACAAACAGCGAAAGTCATGTTTCGAGTATACGTGAAATAACGAAATGCTGGGTTCCACACAATTCCTTCATGTTGACCCAACACAAATTGATTAAGTTAACTTAATTCTTTTTACAAATGCAAGTGGATTGAACATAAAACATTAAAGTCATAGGAATTGTGTTGATTCAGCTCATTTTAAAAAAGTAGTTTGAACAAGCAGCAAGAATATTGTTTTGGAACTTGTTGTCATAAGACCATATAATAATATAATATGCAATACATATCTTTAACATGCATATAAACTATCCATTTGATTATAGAATCTGTTGATCAATAACCACATCCATCCATAACTGATACATTTTATTATTATTATTATTATTATTATTATTATTATTATTATTTGGTATTATTATTATTTTTGGCCCATTTTGTGTTCTAAATTTAAAGTTCCGGGCCTCACGGTGGCGCAGTGGGTAGCACGTTCGCCTCACAGCAAGAAGTCGCTGGTTCGAGCCTCAGCTGGGTCTGTTGGCGTTTCTGTGTGGAGTTTGCATGTTCTCCCCGTGTTGGCGTGGGTTTCCTCCGGGTGCTCCGGTTTCCCCCACAAGTCCAAAGACATGCGGTACAGGTGAATTGGGTAAGCTAAATTGTCCGTAGTGTATGTGTGTGAATGAGAGTGTGTGGATGTTTCCCAGTGATGGGTTGCAGCTGGAAGGGCATCCGCTGCGTAAAACATATGCTGGATAGGTTGGCGGTTCATTCCGCTGTGGCGACCCCAGATTAATAAAGGGACTAAGCCGAAATGAAAATGAATGAATGAATGAATTTAAAGTTCCACTTGATTGGATAATGATGTCGACAGTGTAAACAATGCAGAGTTCCACACAATTGCTTCATATTGACCCAACATAAATCAATTAAGTTAATTTAATAGTTTTAAGTAGATTGAACATAAAAAATAAAGTTTTCCCAAAATAACGTAAGAATTGTGTTGTTTCAACTCATTTTGAACAAACAGCAAAAGTCATTTTTTGAGTGTACGCTATAAAATGCTGGGTTCCACACAATTCCTTCATGTTGTCCCAACACAAATCCATTATGTTAACTTAATTGATTTGACAAATTTAAGTGAATTGAACATAAAACGTTTAAGTTGTCCCCCCCAACAGAAGTCTAAGGAATTGTGTTGATTCAGCTCATTTTAGATAAGTAGTTTGAGCAAGCAGCAAGAATATTTTTTGGAACTTATTGACATAATTCCATATCATATGCAATGCATATAAACAATGCATTTGATTTATAAAATCTGTTGATCAATAACCACCACATCCATCCATAACTGATATATTTCCTTATTATTGTTATTTTTGGCACGTTTTGTGTTCTAAATGTAAAATTCCACTTGATTTGCATAATGACGTCGACACTGTAAAAAAATAATGCTGGGTTAAAAAGTTGCTGGGTTAAAAAGTTAATTTAATCACTTTTACAAATTTAAGTGGATTGAACTTAAAATAATAAAGTTGTCCCAAACAAAAGTCTCAGGAATTGTGTTGATTCAGCTCAGTTTAAATAAGTAGTAAATATATATTTTGAACTTATTGTCATAATACTATATAATATGCAATGAAAAACTTTAATATGCATATAAAAATTAATTTGATTATAGAATCTGTTGATTAATAACCACCACATCCATCCATAACTGATACATTTCATTATTAGTAGTAGTAGTATTATTTTTGGCCCATTTTGTGTTCTAAAAGTAAAATTCCCCTTGATTGCATAATGATGTCGACACTGTAAAAAGTGCTGGGCTCCACACAACTCCGTCATGTTGACCCAACATGAATCAATTAAGTTAATTTAATCATTTTTACAAATTTAAGTAGACTGAACATAAAACCTTTGAGTCATCCCAAAAAAAGCCTCAGGAATTGTGTTGATTCAGCTCATTTTAAATGAGTATTTTGAACAAGCAGCAAAATATATATATTTTTTAACTTATTGTCATAATACTATTTAATATGCAATGCATATCTTTAATATGTATATAAACAATGCATTTGATTATTGAATCTGTTGATCAATAACCACCACATCTAGCCATAACTGATATATTTTTATTATTATTATTATTATTATTATTACTATTATTTTGGCCTGTTTTGTTTTCTACTTGATTGCATAATGTCTACACTGTAAAAAATGCTGGGTTCCACACAATTCCTGTCATGTCGACCTAACACGAATCGATTAAGTTAACTCAATCATTTTTACAAATTCAAGTGGATCAAACATAAAACAATAACGTTGCCCCCCCCCCCCCAAAAAAAAAAAAAACACGTAAGAATTGTGTTTCAACTAATTTTAAATAAGTAGTTAAACAACCAGCAAGTTATTTTTTGAGTTCCACGCAATTCCTTCATGTTATCCCAACACAAATTGTCTAAGTTAACAGATTCGATAAGTAGATTGAACATAAAACAATTGAGTTGACCCCACAAAAAAACAAAAAAATTGTGTTGATTCAGCTCACATTAAATTAGTACTTTGAACAAGCAGCAAAAAATATATATGTTTAATTATTAATGCATTATTAACTTTTATTTTTGCATGTAGTAGTTGTGCATCACTAATTTTCTGTTGTAGTTTATAATATATATTATAGAAGCTGTTCTAATTATGACACGTTTTCAGTCTGTTGTTCTGAAATGTGGAACAAAATTCTAAAACAGTTCATTTTAAATTTCAAATGTTGTTCAAATGTGGCAGTCGGCTCATAAACTTGATCTTATACATATATAAATATATTAATCCTTCATTATTATTATTATTATTAACAGATCACTTTGACCATACATGCCTAAAACTTGCACACTCCAAACTCAAAAGACATTATTATTTTCTTGCGTCAGAGAGGATTTAGTTGAGTAACATGTTGAGTTGCAGTTCATTTCAAGCTTCATTCTACGAGCTATCTGAACTTTATCCACAGTTGTTGAGGTAAACCCAACTCACCTAGAGCTCAAAACAGCACAGTGAACTAATAAAAACACAGCAGCATTTTTAGTAACTCTCATAAATATAGTTCAGCAGATGCTAAGTCTGCGTAATCATTGACTTCTTTTAACCATATCTGTACATATAACGCAATCAAAGCTTGACACATCAATCCGCAAACCTTCTGAGGTCAACACATGCAATGACTGTATTACAGCAAAGTCAAGCACTCTTTAGTATGCTTTTCAAATTCAGAGCAGTTTTTAAGTAGATGTTGCATGTAGATAATATAAAATGAGATGATAATGCTTACCTCTCGTTTCTATTTTGACGAAAGGCCGACCTAAAATGCACCGAACATCGTCATAAAAAAATGAGGGCACAGCGGATTACACAATAAAAAAGGCGATAACTCAAAAGCTGATCAGAAAGGGAAGTAAGTTGAGTTGATAATGCTGACTAAGGATTTGGTGTCCTCTTATAGCTACTGCGAATGGCCTGAGAGGGTTCAAGGAAGTTCAGGAAATGTCATCTCTCTCTTTAAGCCGAGAGGCTTCCGGCATACGACCACAAGCTATTTTGTCAACCTGCTGTTATTTGTGTCATTCGTTATTCGGTGTAGCTTCATAAACTGGATGAGGGTTAAAAAACGGGCTTGATTAAAAGCAATACAACCTGTACTGACAGAAAATAGTGCATTAGAGGGATAGTTGACCTACAAATGAAAATACTGTCATCATTTACCTTTTACTTTTGTGTGTTTTTGTCTTCTGTTAAACACTATAGAAGATATTTTGGCAAATGGTGTCAACTATTGACTTCCATAGTGTTTGTTTTTCCTACTATGGATGTTAATGGTTATATGTTTTCAGCATTCTTCAAAATATCTTCTTTTGTGTTCAACAGAATATAGAAACTAAATAGAGAGTAAATAGAGTAAGGCCCAATCCTAATTCTCCCCCTTAGCCCTTCCCCTTACCCCTACCCCTTGTTTTGCACGTTCACTTGAAGGGGTAGGAATGTCCCAATTCTCTTTAGGTTGAAGGCGTAGGGCTAAGGGGAAGGGATAGATACCCCTTGAAACTGAGATTTTTCAGGACCACACTCGAAACCAAGGGGTAAGGAAATTTCACAGACTACAACGGCAACATGGCTGCACATGGAAGTCAGGAGATGCACAAATTAGTATTTTTTTGTCATTATGGCGAATTTTTACAACAAACTACATTTGGCTATCTATAATCCATAATAATAACTCCTGTATAACAGTCCCACAACATTCTGTCACTCGATGACACTCGAATCCCCTGTCAGAAAAGTCTAGTGGCTGGGAATGACCCTTTTACAGTGTCTGGCATAATGTTAATGTTATGTCCCCCTCACTTTAAGAGACGGACCATTTAGAAACAGGTGATTAATAATTATACAAAAACGTAAATGTTTGGATCTCATCCAGCTGTCCCCCCCCACTTTTAAAAAGTCTGCTATGCCCCTGCTTATGATAACGTGATATCGTTGCCTTCAGTGATTTCCTGAAGATAAATACCCAGAAATAACGCAACGCGATCGTCGATCTCATATGAAGCAAGAGATTGCGATGACATATGATGACGTGTGCAGGTGTTGTAGTGCTGTGCCATTTCTTAGGGGTAAATTTTGAAGCCCTTCCCCCTCACACTCTGTTTCAAGAGCCAAGGGGAAGGGGTACAAAAGTAGAATTGGGATTGGGCCTGTTTTCCTCTTTGAGTGAACTATCCCTCCAGTTTTAGAGTTTTGGTTTAATTTTTTCAATAATTTGACCTTTCTGAAACAGATGAACATCTTTTCCGCGACCACAGGATGTGTTTTCCGGCATATTATTTTCAGAAGTTACTCAATTAGGATTAAATAATGTTTACAAGCAGAAACATAATCATCCATTGCAGTAATTATCCAACGGGAGGCTCTTACCTATTTTTTTTTTTTTAGTTAAAACCAATTAGTGACTTTGTTTTGTATGGGCAGAGTACATACAAGGACTGAACCTATCTATACATTCATTCATTCATTCATTCATTCATTTTCCTTCAGCTTAGGGCCTACTCACACTAGGCTATCCGAACTGTGCCCGGGTGCATTTCCCAGTTCGTTTGCCAAGTGTGAGTGCTCCGAATCGGGCCCAGGTGCGGATCAGTTGGCCGGCCCTGGCCCGGTTGGAAGAGGTGTGCCAGAGCGCAGTTCGGTTGGGCTTTGGCACGGTACACTTGTAGTGTGAGTGCAAAGAGCGCCTGAGCCCGAAACTGAAGATGCAACATCACTATTAAAGGACCGTTTGATATGGATTTATTAATCATTCTTACTTTTCAATGAACACGAACTGTCATAGCTGCACCTTCAGCTAACCTCCTAATACCTGCAGCACGAGGACGTCATGAACATTTATGAGAGTCAAAAGTTGTGGATCTGTTCAGCTAAATATTTGACTGTGTGTCACTGCATCCCAAACCACTAAAAATAATACAAACAATATAACTAAAGCAATGTCCACTGTGCTAAGCGAGAGCGCTTCTCTTCCTGTTAAACTGAACAGTGCATCATCAATTACGTAAGTGTGCTCCGACTCCGAAGGTATGGCAATTTGAGTGCAGGCCGAGGGGGAGAGTGGAGGGGGGACAAGCGCAATTAGGCATGGTTTAAGGCAACCGTGCCTAGTGAGAATACGCCCTTAGTCTCTGATTTATCAGAGGTCACCACAGCGGAATGAACTGCCAACTATTCCAGCATATGTTTTACGCAGCAGATGACCTTCCAGTCGCAACCCAGTACTAGGAAACACCCAAACACTCTCACATTCACACACACTCATACACTACAGCCAATTTAATTCATCCAATTCACCTATAGAGCATGTGTTTGGACTGTGGCGGAAACCGGAGTACCCGGAGTAAACCTATGCCAACACGGGGAGAACAATCAAACTCCACACAGAAATGCCAACTGACCCAGCCGGGACTCAAATCAGTGACCTTCTTGCTGTGATGTGACAGTGCTAACCACTGAGCCACCATGTCTCCCCTACCTACCTATACATGTAAAGCAAAATAAAACGCTATATGTGTAATGAACATTGATGGTGCCCCATTGAATTATTAGAAAATAATGCACGTCTAAGGTGGTGCCATGATGTGAAGTAGTGTGCAGCTAATAATTCAATTAACATTTTAATTAAATTACATTTTAATTTCTGCATGAACTACGCGTGTAATAGCTTTGTCATCCTGCCATATGCATCGTTTGAATCATTTCAATTAAGGTTAAAGCATAATTCTTGTTCCCAGCTTAGCCACATTTTCTCTTCTCACACATTGAAAAAGGTCATTGTTTCTGTAAATGTGAGCTGTGGTGAACACAAACTGCCAGAGATTTGCTGTCATCAGCAGTTTCAGTGTGAATAATGGTAGGATATGACACGACTAGCTTCTGTGTGCTTTAAAGGTTACTTGAAATCAAATTAAAGCATTTTAAATGTTAGTATCAGTATTGTTAGCTTTTAGGATATCTATAAGCTATTGCACACCGAAACAGTGGCAAAATTTGTGTTTCTGATGTATAAAAATTATATAAACATGTAAAGCTTGCAGTTTGTCACTTCCTAAATGGATCAACAGTTTTATTCACGTCACCTCATACTCCAGTTCCTCATCAAATCTTCTGACCAATCAAATGCTCTCTAGTATCTGACATGCTAGATCCAAGACTTACTTTTCATTTGATGGGCTTGATCTCAACCACTCTCACTGGCAGAGCCGTGATAAAACAAAATGCTATTGGGTGTTCTTTTAAAAGGGGAGGAGCTACAATATGTCCCGCCCTCTCTTCATTTTTCCATTGAGATTACGTCAAACATTGAATAAAAACGGCACATTTCAAAGCACTTCACGGGACCTTTAAATAGGATTATAATCTGGGGATGGTGAATGCTTGATTCTGATTGGCTGATGAACATTGTAAGGTCTGCAGTTATTTTCAAATAAACGCACGGCTAAAGTTATTCCGGCAGGTTTTGAGTGCATTAGGGCTCATTCACACCCAGTGCGTCTTTGCTTCTAAAAACACTTGATGCGGCGCTCAGATATGGGTTTTAAAAAATTTTCGCCGTGATATTATGAACGTGATGTAATAACAACAATAATGAACCCATTCGAAATAGGGAAACTATATGTTATGATAAGCACATCATGTAACTCAGGATATTCTGGACGAAGCCACAATGAGCGCCTCTTCTGCCATGATATAACGATAAATAAAACAGTTGTTGTGCCAACTTTCAACTTTCCAACTCACAACAGTTGCCCCGCCTCCGAGCTCTTCTGATTGGTCCACTGCTTTTGGACCTGACAGTGATGAGCTGTGTTGTGTGTGAAAGTTAAAGATCTTTCAACTTGACACGGCGTCCACTTTTTTAAAAGACACAAGCGTAATGGTCAAACACATCTGTGAAGTCAAAGTCAAAACTATATGCTGACATGTCTTGTGTATTCTATAGTCTTTGGTCAATTGCGTGTTTACATTGAAAAACAATACAACAGTAGCGAGTCGGAAAGGAAATATGCGTTCTGTGTGAACGGCCCCTTACAGCTCCATATTACTACGCTGAATGCAGCAGGCTTTGGATGATATGTGTAAGAAACTAGTGACACACACAGGAGCAGTCTGAGGACAAAAACCTGACAAATGTGGCTGCTAGCTCTCTGCAACTCTCACATGGTCGCCCACTGAAGCTAAGCAGGGCTGCGCCCGGTCAGTACCTGAATGGGAGACCACATGGGAAAGCTAGGTTGCTGCCAGAAGTGGTGTTAGTGAGGCCAGCAGGGGGCGCTCAACCTAACGCCCCAGTATAGTGAAGGGGACTCTATACTGCTCAGTGAGCGCCGTCTTTCGGATCAGACATTAAACCAAGGTCCTGACTCTCTGTGGTTGTTAAAAACCCAAATTTGCCCACTGGCCCCCCATATCATAATTGGCTTCATCACTGTCTCCTCTCCACCAATCAGCTGGTGTGTGGTGTGCGGTCTGGAGCAATATGACTGCCATCGCGTCATCCAGGTGGATGCTGCTGCTGGTGTTGGATGAGGAGATTCCCCCCAATGTGTAAAGCACTTTGAGTGTCCAGAAAAGCGCTATATAAATGTAAGGAATTATTATTATTATTATTATTATTATTATTAAAAAGTGTGCAAAAATAACCAACAAAAACTAGTTTCTCCATTTTCAATTTATTGGAAAGAAGGATTGAGAATAAGAATATTAATAATAATACATTTAGGAGGAATTATTATCATTATTATTATTATTATTATTATTATTATATGATAAAGTCCATTAGAAATGACTTTGCGCTTTACACTCACAACGCACTCTGGCCGACCTCTCCAACTGGTCCGTCTGACCACACAGAGCACTCACATTAGTCCTAAATGGATCAAGGATTTTTTTTTTTGATGTCACCTCATACTTCAGTTTCTTGTCTAATCTTCTGACCAATCAAGTGCTCTGTACCATCTGACATGCCCTGCCCCCTTCAAGACACTATTGCTATACTGCTCACTGGCAGAGCTGTGGTAAAAATGAAGTACTATTGGCTGATATATAAAAAGAGGAGGGGCTACTCCACCTGCCTCTGTTTCAGTTCAAACTACGTCACACATCGAACAAAACTGCACATTTCAAAGCATTTCACGGGACCTATAAAGTGTGACAAGATAACACAGTAATATATTTGATTGGATGGGAATCATGGGACTGATTATTCTACTTAGCCAATAACCTTAGACAAGAAAAAGGTCAAGTACTAGTAAAAGTACACATTTATTAAACTATGTAGTAAAGTACCATTCCTTTACATCACTGAACAGCTGCATTACCATATAGAGTGTGCATCAGTTGTCTAATCATTCAGTGGCCTGTTATCAATTGTTGTCTTACATAAATCACATCTAATTTTAATGGTCAGTTTGACCTTCAGCAAATCATCTTGACCACGTCTACATCCACATTAAAGTCACTTATATATGATCAGCTTATTTAATTTTTGCCTTAATGATGTGCCTAATAAAGTGGCCGCCAGTGAGTGTAAGTTTCGTGAAAGACGTTTTATGCTATACAAAAAGCTTGTACATTCATTTTATGGTTAACAAATGCTGAATGGGTATGTCTGTGAATGAGTGTGTATGGATGTTTCCCAATGATGGGTTGCGGCTGGAAGGGCATCCGCTGCGTGAAACATATGCTGGATAAGTTGGCGGTTCATTACGCTGTGGCGACCCCAGATTAATAAAGGGACTAAGCCGAAAAGAAAATGAATGAATGAATGAATGAATGAAATGCTGAATGGATTTGCGTGCATGCAAATTGTCTGACATTAGCCAGAATTGGTGGATGTTATTGTTATGTAGGTGTCGTGTAGATGCAGCACCTCTCGACTGCTTTAAATATAAATCATGTACTGATAAACATGCTCGCAATTACATAATTGACTTTGCTGAAAGCATGAGCTTAATCAGGCATATATAGTGTGACCCTGAACCACAAAACCAGTCTTATGGTGCAGGGCTTTACTTATAGCAATAGCCAAAAATACACTGTATGGGTCAAAGTTGTCAAGAACTTGATCCTTTAAGACTCTTTGTACATTTCCTACTGTAAATATATCAAAATGTAATGTTTGATTAGTAATATGCATTGCTAAGAACTTTAAAAGTGTTTTCTACTTCAATATTTTGATTTATTTGTTTATTTTTCTCAGATTCCAGATATTCATTCATTCATTCATTTTCATTTCGGCTTAGTCCCTTTATTAATCTGGGGTCACCACAGCGGAATGAACCGCCAACTTATCCAGCATATGTTTTACGCAGCGGATGCCCTTCCAGCATGCAACCCAGTACTGGGAAACATCCATACACACATATACTACGGCCAATTTAGTTTATTCAATTCACCTATAGCGCATGTCTTTGGACTCGTGGGGGAAACCACACGACCTTCCAGCGACCAGCGGCCTTCTTGCTGTGAGGTGATCGTGCTACCCACTGCGCCACGTGCTGCCTCCAGATATTCAGACAGATGCATTTCAGGCCAAATATTGTCCGATCATAACAAGCAATACATTAATGGAAAGATTATTTAGCTTTCAGATCATGTATAAATCTCAATTTCTAAAAACAGATACTACTTATGACTGGTTTTGTGCTGCACATAATTAAATAAATAATAATGTAAAGCTTTAAAAAAAAACAACATTGATAATTAGATTACACAACTAGCCCTTGTTTAAGTTCGTCTTACAAAAATAATCAAACTCTTTATTGAAACAGATGTATTTCAGGCCAAATATTGTCCGATCATAACAAACAATACATTAATGGAAAGTTTATTTAGCTTTATATGGTATATCATGTATCATAATATCATGTATAACTCTCAGTTTCTAACATGTGATACTTATGATTGGTTTTGTGCTCCACATATTCATTCATTCATTCATTCATTCATTTTCTTTTCGGCTTAGTCCCTTTATTAATCTGGGGTCACCACAGCGGAATGAACCGCCAACTTATCCAGCATATGTTTCACACAGCGGATGCCCTTCCAGCTGCAACCCATCACTGGGAAACACCCATACACACCCATTCTCACTCATACACTACGGACAATTTAGTTTACCCAATTCACCTATAGCGCATGTGTTTGGACTGTGGGGGAAACCGGAGCACCCGGAGGAAACCCACGCAAATGCGGGGAGAACATGCAAACTCCACACAGAAATGCCAACTGACCCAGCCGAGGCTCGAACCAGCGACCTTCTCGCTGTGAGGCAAGAGCGCGCTCCACATATTTAAATAAAAATCATTGTTTAAGTTTGTCTAGGTTAAAAAAAAATCTAACTCTTTATTGAAACATGTATTTCGGGCCAAATATTGTCCGATCATAACAAACAATGCATTAATGGAAAGATTATTTCACTTTCAGATCATGTATAACTCAAATTCTTAAACAAAGTATACTTATGACTGGTTTTGTGCTGCACATATTTAAATAAATAATAATGTAAAGCTTTTAAAAACACATTACGCGTTATTTTCCATTATTAGCCCTTGTTTAAGTTCACTAGCCACAAGTTCGTCTTATAGAAATAATGAAACTTGCAATGGGGTTTTCATCATCATCATCATCATCATCATCATCATCGTCATCATCATTTTATCTGATCATGAAGCTGCACCTGTTAACTGAAACTTTCTGTTTCCATCTGCAGTTAATAAGTTGAACAAGCTAACACACTTTAATGGATATTAGACATTTTAATATACGAGATAAAACAATACAAGTAAACAAAGGGAAGCAGTTGATTGTTTGAAATGGATGTTCTTACATGCTGTTATCAAAGCAAATACTGAAAAATGATGCCTTTTTTAGCCTTAAGGAGATTCATATTGACATATTGTCATGTTTGAGCAAATATTATTTGCTCAAACATGACAATATCTTAATGTAAATCTCTTTTAGGCTAAAAACGAGGTTAAAGACAAATGCTTACCTTTTCAGAAAGTGAAAGAGACGTGATGAAACTCTGAGTGAAGTTTCAGAAATTCTTCATTATTCAGCTGAAGAATATGGCGATCATATGAGATGTATCTCATATTGATGCACACACATACGCACTCACACTCACATACACACAGTCAGACACACACACACACACACAATGGCATTATCTCGAAGAATTTTCCCAGTAGCGTTGAGTGTTGAAGAGCCGAAACTCCTCATATGTGACGCTGCATTTGTGCAGTGTGGTCAGCAGCGCCCTCTGCTGTTAAACACACTTCCGCATCACTGACATCCTTTAGAAACAACACAATTTATTTGATTTATTCATTCATTCATTTATTCATTCATTCATTTTA
>CAIGQW010056782.1:8597825-8611801 GCA_903798125.1 Danio choprae
AGCGCAACCCTAATTTTCCCGTTTTGAGCCACGTTGTGGACTCATGTGTGTTCAGGTCTATAAAGGAGTTGGGTTAAGGCACATTGTTGGCGCGTTGCAATTTTGCGGAACTGGAATAGACCGTGCCATTGACCAACTATAAGCTGGTCTAAAGTCCAGCACAGAGCACGTTAGTTATGTGCCTATGTGGGTCCAACCGCTTACACATTGCTTTATACACACAGGATGTACAGCAACACACAAATGTCTTTACATATGAAAACAATTAAAGGATTAGAATGTTACAAAATTGATTATTTTCTACACTACATAAATATAAAAACCACTGCCTCCATGCCTTCTTCACCTCGGGGGGCTTTTTCAGTTTATTCATGACAATTTGCATTTGTATAATGTTATTATTATTAGCAGTATTATTTATTATATGCATATTTATATTTGTTTTATTAAAAACAAGCTTAGATTTGTCCACCTGTGGGGTTTTGGAGACGTCTGCATCACCATATGGGGCATAAGAACAGGACGTGTGTTTGGACATAACTTAGTTTTTTGACCACACTTCATTATTATTGCTCAATTATTCATAATTAGAACTGAATTTAGAAATAGTTTTGGAACAAATCTTTGCGCTCAACAAAGGAAATGAAATATGTAGGCTGATAAATGTCTTCAGTGGAGTGAGTACAACACTGTTTCCTTATCCACAAAAGTGAAGGATCAAGTAAAGAGTAAAAGTAAAGTAAAGAGAAAGTAAAGAGGCTGAATGGAGGAGGCTCATTCTTGGATTTCAAATTATTAATTTTGAATGATTTATGAGCGTGTTTGCCCATGGGCAGCTCAATTTAGGTTCCCATGAGTCTGTGTGCATTCAGATTTAAGTCCCCATTTGGATATAAAATGAAGACCATGCAAGCACACACACTAATATACGCATATATAGACACCACACACATGATGTTTTGAAGAATGCTGAAAAACTGTAACCTGTAAAATCTGTAATCTGTAATGTAAGTCAATGGTTACAGGTTTCCAACATTCTTCAAAATATCTTATTTTGTGCAATAAAATAATGACAAAATGTTTAATTTTGGATGAACTAGTTTGGATGAACTAGCTGTTCAACGCATTATTAAAAACTGGAAGGAAATCGGGGAACCATTATTGTTGAGAAAGAAATGTGGTCGGAAATTAATTTTAAAAATAATGCAACTTATTTTTAATTAGAATAAGAATAAATGTTGTGACATTGCTGACACACCCTGAAACCGTGATCAAAGCTAAAATCAGTCCAACCAAATATAGGAGTGTGTGACTTTTATTTGGACACGAAGTGTATTGCTGACGGGCAGCAAGGTGGCTCAGTGGTTAGCACTGTCGCCTCACAGCAAGAAGGTTAGCACAGTTCAAAGACATGCGCTATAGGTGAATTAAATAAACTAAGTTGTCCGTAGTGTGTGTGTGTGTGTGTGTGTGTGTGTGTGTGTGTGTGTGTGTGTGTGTGTGTGTGTGCGCGTGTGCATGTATGGGTGTTTCCCAATACTGGGTTTTGGCTGGAAGGGCATCCGCTACATAAAACATATGCCGGAATAGTTGGCGGTTCATTCCGCTGTTTCTGTGTATTACTAACACATTTTTGTTTTATATTCATGATCAGATATGATTTGAGGATTCGTTACATTCCTCCTGATTTCCTGGAGAAGTTAAAAGATGACAAAACCACAATGCTGTACTTCTACCAGCAGGTCAGTGTCTGTTTGTCATACAAACGTAAAAGTAAAAGTCTTCTGGAGAAAGTCTTATTTGCTAGAATTAAATGCAGTTTTTAATTTTTTAAGAACCATTTTAAGGTCAATATTATTCGCCCCCTTAAGCAGTATTGTTTTTATTGTCTACAGAACAAACCTGTTGTACAATGACTTGCCTAATTACCCTAACTTGCCTAATGAACCTAATTAAGCCTTTAAATGTCACTTTAAGCTGAATACTAGTATCTTGAAAAATATATAGTCAAATATGTACTAATGAAATATGTGCTGTCATCATGGCAAAGATAAAAGAAATCAGTTATTAGAAATGAGTTATGAAAACTATTATGTTTAGAAATGTGTTGAAAAAAATCTTCCAGAAATATTCAGGAGGGCTAATAATTCTGACTTTAACTGTATGTAGTTAGTATAGTTAGATAACAGCTCTACTGTGTTAGTTATGTATGGGTTTAAAATAGCTCTTATATCCAGTGTTGTGTTCATATTTTCTGATTATGTTTATTTATGTAGCACTGTGGTCTTGCGAGACATGGCATTTCTTTTTACTGTTTGTCCACACATGTAGCAGAAGGACAATAAAGCTCAAACTTGACTTGACTTGAAACACTTCTCTCAGCATTTGCACTGAAGCATCATGGATCTGTGAGATACTGTAGCTGATGGGGTTTTGCAGATGCAAAAAGCCGAATGAAGGTGTGATTGTTGTGGTTTTGCAGGTTCGTGCCGATTACATGCAGCACAGCGCCAGGAGAGTCAGCGACGGGATGGCCCTGCAGCTCGGCTGTCTGGAGATCAGGTCAAATTTACATTTACAAACTCGTCACGTTTGAGCGAGAGCAGCCACTAGAATTCTGCTCTTATTCACTTCTATTGATTTTTAGACGTTAAAAACAGCTTATTATGCTGCTTGATGTTGCAAACTGACATTTTCTTATTACAATATTCTCCTTTTTATGTATAATCATGAACACACTTGTTTGTACACACTTATAACTGTATAAAATGAGGCTCTGAAGTAACAATTCTAAGCCTCGCTTCTCAGCAGGCAGCTTATATAGCGCTAATAGCTAAACACTGTCAGCTGTGGAGCTGAGCTCCGCCAATTCACTTGGCGTTCATTGGCCCGTTTTCTTACTCTCCAGAGTGATTGGTCGTCTGACGTACTCCCATAGTCTGTAAAGACACACGTTGAAGTTCCCATATGAAGGGGAACAATATTTTATTTTCTTTTTTTCTTTGATTTTCCTATTCCAACAGGAGGTTTTATAAAGACATGAATGCGAGTGGCCTGGAGAAAAAATCCAACTTTGAGCTGCTGGAGTAAGTAGTATGTTTTGCACATTGATATAGTTTTATAGCTGATATATTAATGGCTCTTCTAAACTATTAGCCGCCCCTGTAGATTTGTTCCCCAATTTCTGAAAGATGATTTTTTAATCACATTTCTAAACATAGTAGTTTTAATAACTGATTTTTTCATCTTTGCCATGATGACAGTGCATAATATTTGACTAGATATTTTTCAAGATACTAGTATGCAGCTTAAAGTGACGTTTAAAGGCTTAACTAGTGTAAGGAATGGTATTTTTAACTACAGCGGTTCGAACTGTAGTTCTGCCGAATGACTAAAAGGTGATCAGTATGATGGTGAAAAACTGTACATTTCTAGTCAAACCATCCTTCTGCAATCTTATACCAGAAACGGAAATAAGGGCAGCATTAATAGCTAAAAATGTGGGAGAGCGTTGCTGTAACGTGATTGTATTGTATTGCAGTGTGGAGCAATTAAGTGTTGATGTTAAATCAAAAGTCATTCACAAATACTTGAAAACGAAATGATTTAATGACAGTAATTCTCTGTGGTTACAACTGAATTAGTTACAAATAACTATAAAATGATTAAAAATGAAATGATGAAAAAACATATGATAGTAATTGTACCCAGCTTAAATGTAAAATAATGTTACCTGAGAGAGGCAGAGACAGGGTGTCAGTGTTCGTCCGCGTCATCGTTTGTTGTTGTCATGTGATTCCTTTCTTTGTCTTCCTCCCGCCACCGTCATTGTTAATCTGTTCCACCTGTGTTCATCCCTTGTGTGTGATTAGCTTAATCATCCCTTCATCCATTTATACCCTTTCGTCTGTGTCCATTGTTGTCCGGTATTCTGATTCGTATGGTTCCGTCCTGTGTCGTCCTGTCTTCCCGCATCCAGTATCTGTTCCCCGTAAGTGTTTAATAAATCCGTTTTGTTATATATCTCGTGCTCCGTCTCGTTCTGTCACCATCCGCCAACCATGGCGTTACATAATACCGGACCCAAAAATAGCGGCGTGCATTCCCCCGATTTTCTTTTTATAGTCCTTTTGCCCCTCAGTGTTTTATTTTCTTCCCTTCCTGTTTTCCTGGTCCCCACCCACCGTCCCGTTCGTCATCACCGCCTGCTGGAGCAGGGGGAGAGCAGCCCTGAGGACCATGATCGAGCGATTGCTAACAGCTTTCCGGGCGACGTGCTCTGCACGCCCATCATCTTTAGCAGAGCACAATCGCCCGAAGATGGTCCTCGGGGCAACATCGACGCAACAATGGAGTGGACACTGGCGAGTAAAAGATTTCTTCTACTCACCGCCTTCCTGGAGGAAGATCTCGCCAGTGCCACTCCCGACCCAGTGACCAGCCAACCAACACCACCCACCTGCAGGGAGCGCTTGCCAGAGCCCACCACAGATGGAGAGCCACCCCCAGCCGATGAGCGGTCGCCCCCTAAAGCGACGGAGCGGAATCGCGCTGAGATGGAGGAGCTTATAATCCCGTCTGACCAGGTGGACAAGCCGGCAACACCGCCAAGAGAGGGGAGTCCTGGCGGCTACCCGCGGAACCAGCGAGAGTCCCGCCCACCCCCCCTATGCAGATGGACAGCGGCTGGACACTGGGAGGCTACTCATTGGCTTCTGGAGCTTTAATTTTAATCATCCGCTGCGTTTAGGCAGCAATATCCGTCCGCTGTTTTCAGGCAGCAACCAACTGTTCCTACACAGTTTTTTAATCTTTCTTCTCGAAAAAAGCCTCAGCTCCAGGGTCATGAGTAGCTTCCCACGGTCCCCCAGAACTGCAGCCAGTCATCCAGCTCCAGCACTGCTGCAGTCAGCCAGCCCCCCAGCTCTCGCTCCAGCTCCGGAAATGGAGCTCGCTTGTGGGCGCTGCCTGTCTGCGTCACCCTCTGGAGGGTGTCGCCCAGCGTCAGCTCCTACGGCCTTCGAGCTGCGGACTCCACCTCGGCCCTTCAACCCTAGGGCTCCACGTTGGCTCACTCCTCCCTCGTCTTCGTCGTGGGCCGTCCGCCCACCAGCTCCGCCAGGCTCCCTCGTCCCTCCGGCTCCACCTTGGTCAGTCGTCGCCCTTCTTTCGCCTCTGGACTCCACTCTTCCGGCTGCACCTCATCGCACCGTCCTACCGGCAGCGTTGAGCTCCTCCATCCCTCCAGCTACGCCTTGGTCCTCTGTCGCTCTGGCTACGCCGCGGGCTTCCGGAACCCCGCCGTCGCCTTGCTCGGGTGAGCCGCCTGCTTCGCCCGGCCCTCAGAAACCTTCGGCTCTCCGTCACTTCCGTGGGCTCTACCGCCATCAGCGCCGTCTCCCTCGGTCGGCCCCCTGGAGTCAGCAGCCACTCCTCCTCCATGGATCCTCCCTTCCTCGACTCCGCCCGGGGCCGTCCTTCTGGCTGTGTCCTGGGTCCTCCTGCTCCGGTTCCCTTCCTGTGTCTCCCTCAGACTCCTCCCTTGTACCCTCCCCTTCTACCCTCCTTCTTCATTTTGTTGTTTCCCGTTGAAGGCGCGAGGACGCGCCTTCAAAAAGGGGGGGGTACTGTCAGTGTTCGTCCGCGTCAACGTTTGTTGTTGTCATGTGATTCCTTTCTTTGTCTTCCTCCCGCCACCGTCAATGTTAATCTGTTCCACCTGTGTTCATCCCTTATGTGTGATTAGCTTAATCATCCCTTCATCCATTTATACCCTTTCGTCTGTGTCCATTGTTGTCCGGTATTCTGATTCGTATGGTTCCGTCCTGTGTCGTCCTGTCTTCCCGCATCCAGTATCTGTTCCCCGTAAGTGTTTAATAAATCCGTTTTGTTATATATCTCGTGCTCCGTCTCGTTCTGTCACCATCCGCCAACCATGGCGTTACACAGGGGAGGGAGAGAGAGACAAAGAGAGTAGGCCCCAAAGATAGCCTGATAGCAGTAGAGTAAGAGAAGATAGCCTCCAGAGCTGGAGGAACAGAGCCAGAAAAGCCCAGAGCAGGAAAAAAGACAGAGCAAAGTTTACCAACCATTTTGTATCTTTCTTGACAATGTGACCAAAGCCCAAACGCTGAGACATACAAACTGACCAATCAACATGTGACCACATCGTAAAAACCCCCCATAGTCCACACACCAGGCCCTGATCTTATCAGTATCTGCCTTTGGAATCTGTATGGACCTTCTTGGTGAAAAATACATGTTTTGCCATATAAACAAATGCATATGATAATTTTCATTCTTACACTAGGTTAATTAGGTTAATGCAAGTTAGGGTAATTAGGCATTGCATAATGATGGTTTGTTCTGTAGACGATCGAAAAAATATATTGCTAAGGGGGCTAATAATATTGACCTTAAAATGTTTTTTAAAAACTGCTTTTATTGTAGCCGAAATAAAACAAATAAGACTTTCTCCAGAAGAAACAATATTATAGGAAATACTGTGAAAAATTCCTGAATCTGTTAAACATCCTTTGGGAAAAATTTGAAACAGAAACTAAATTAACAGGAGGGCGAATAATTCTGACTTTTTGCACAAAATTGCACAACTGTTGACATTTTTCCTCCCATTAGGAAAGATGTGGGTCTGGATTTGTTCTTTCCTCAAGAATTAATCGACAGTATGAAGGTAAAAGCGTGTTTGAGAATTAAGCAGCAATGCAAACCAAGACATTAATTGTTTATGATAAAAAAAGACGATGTACTGATTTGAATGTATTTCCTCTCTAGCCGAAGCATCTGAGGAAAATGATCCAGCAGGTGTTTCTGCAGTTCGCAATGCTGAAGGAGGAGCAGTGCATCATCAAGTTCTTCGAGACGTTATCTGTCTTTTCCAGTTTTGATGAAGAGGTTTTTCCTTGTGAGCTGGTGGTAAGTTGAATGCTGTTTTCATTATTGTTGTTGTGGTCAAGCTAATGTCAGCATGTAATGGAAGTTTCCTTTTCTTCCCATTGTGATGTACAGTCTGAATTATTAGCACTGCTGAATTTTTAGCTCCCCTGTATATTTTTCCCCAATTTCTGTTTCATGAGTTCACACTTAGCTGATGATTGGTAATATAGCTTGTTTGGCATGCTGTCCCGGGAGAGAGCCCTGAGCTCACGAGATCCTCGAGCCCTGGGCTCCCTCCCGTTTGCAGGGCGAGAGGGGAGCTTGAGCTCAGGTAGATCTCGATGAACTCCCCTGACTCATTTCTGGCTAAAAGAATGGCTGAAAAGAGATGCATACTTATTAAGGGCTTGGCAATGGTATCGCTTAGTCTGTTCAATTTACTTAAATTGCGTGTTTTTTGGACTGTTGGAGAACCCAGGGAAAACCCACACGAGCACGGGGAGAACGAGCAAACACCGCACAGTAGGTACTTTTTAGTAGGTACTTTAACCAGAGACATTCTTGCTGTGAGGCGACAGTGTTAATCACTGGGCCACCGTGTCGCCCATCTGGAAGGAGGAGGAGTAGGGGTGGGTGGGGGGAGTTCTTCAAGACGAAGGTACTGAGATAAGGGAACTCTGGTTATTTATGGTGATCTAGGAATCATCTGATTGGTGAATCAATTGCGAGCTGATGCGGGACCAGCTGTGAGCAATCATAAGCACGTGATCCTCTCGTAATTAGTTTATAAATAAACTTCACTTAAAGAAACTTCACACATTTCTAAACATAATAGTTTTAATAACTCATTTCTAATAACTGATTTCTTTAATCAAAAATATTATAAGAATAAAATATTATAGGAAATACTGTGAAAAATTCCTTGCTCTGTTAAACATCATTTGTGAAATATTTAAAGAATAAAAAAAGATAAGATGTTGAAATGTAGCATCAGTGTTCCCGACCTGTCAGCTGTTATACTGTACTCAGCGGGCTCTTCAATGCACACACACACACACACACACATCAAACACACACGTCACACACAATACATCCCTGCATTATAGAGCAAACCATAATATTGACATGAAACTTAACACCTATGTAAGCTATGCAATTTCCAAAAATGACCAATAAAAGTACGTTACTGATACTCTGCTGGCTGATTTGCATGTTGATTCTAATCGGGAGCCGTTTATGTTTCATTTAGTTAGTTTGTATTGTGTAGTATTTACCACAGTATGTGTTTTTCTGTCATTTCAAAACGCCACTTTATTTTCACTTTGTGTCACTCTTTCAATCAGTGTGTTAGTGGGACGGTACAAGTGTGTGTGTCAAACATTTTGGTGAATTACATTTGTTTGGGTTGGTTATATATTTGAAAAAAAGAGAAAAGGATCACTTTAGCGATGACGAGGCTCCATTTAAATGGCAGAAGATGCCGTCTGACGATAAGAGTAAATGTCTCGCAGCAGTTGTTTTCATTCCCATTAGATCGCTTTATTTAAATGATCAGTCAAGGAGGTGGTGCTGATCGACTGCAGTATTAGTTCATTCATTCATTTTCTTTTCGGCTTAGTCCCTTTGTTAATCTAGGGTTGCCCCAGTGGAATGAACCGCCAACTTATCCAGCATATGTTTTACGCAGCGGATGCCCTTCCAGCTGCAACCCATCACTGGGAAACATCCATACACTCTCATTCACACACATACACTACGGACAATTAAGCTTACATAATTCACCTGTACTGCATGTTTTTGGACTGTAGGGGAAACCGAAGCACCCGGAGGAAACCCACGCAAACACGGGGAGAACATGCAAACTCCACACAGAAATGCAAACTGACCCAGCCGAGGCTCAAACCAGCGACCTTCTTGCTGTGAGATGATTGTGCTACCCACTGCGCCACCGCGTCGCCTAGTATAAGTTTAAAGACGTTAAAAGCAAATAAAATAGATTAAAACTATAGTTTCAAAGCTGTCCAAATGTTACTCTTTATACACATCAAGCTGCAGACTGGAATCGGAGCATCCCGCTTACGCATACACACAAAGCATAATGGGTAATTTTGCGTTCCTCCGGGTCCATGCACTCTATCAAACTGTATGGGGAGACAAAAATGTCAATAAATGGTAATAATAAATGTTTACAAAGCAATGTATTATTTTCGAAAATCACAATCACAATATATGTATATATATATATATCCGGGCCTCACAGTGGCGCAGTGGATAGCACGTTCGCCTCACAGCAAGAAGGTCGCTGGTTCGAGCCTCGGCTGGGTCAGTTGGCATTTCTGTGTGGAGTTTGCATGTTCTCCCCGTTTTGGCGTGGGTTTCCTCCGGGTGCTCCGGTTTACCCCACAAGTCCAAAGACATGCGGTACAGGTGAATTGGGTAAGCTAAATTGTCCGTAGTGTATGAGTGTGAATGAGTGTGTATGGATGTTTCTCAAAGATGGGTTGCAGCTGGAAGGGCATCCGCTGCGTAAAACATATGCTGGATAAGTTGGCGGTTCATTCCGCTGTGGCGACCCCAGATTAATAAAGGGACTAAGCCGAAATGAAAATGAATGAATGAATGAATATATATCTCCATGCCTAATATCAGATGGCCAGAAAGTGATACATTTTTTTTATAAATTGTTAAAATATTGGAGTCTGTGATGCAGCATGTCCAGAGACTGTTGTGTACACCATGATTGTATATGAAATTCACTTTAACGTGTGATATGACTAAAAAGAGGTCATAAACGAATATTTTCTCAATTCAAATGAGTTGCGGCTTGGACCAGTCACGACTTAACAAGCGGATATGTAAGTGAATTGACTTCGCAAGCAAGAACAAATGTAGGGCGGGGCTTGATTTTGTCCCTGTGCATTTGATTGTGGTTGTGGTTCGCTATTTGGTTGGATCTCATGTGAATGACAAGTTGACTCCACCCTTGTGCCAGTAAGCACCAATCAAAGAAGAGATGTTTTTGATAAGGGAAGGGGCCAGATTTTTTGATTAAAGGTTACAAGGGCACAATTACTTAAAAATAATTAAGGTTCAGTGGTTAGCACTGCCGCCTCACAGCAAGAAGGTCACTGATTCGAGTCCTAGCCAGGCCAGGTGGCATTTATGTGTGGAGTTTGCATGTTCTCCCCATGTTGGCGTGGGTTTCTTCTGGGTGCTCCGGTTTCCCTCACAGTCCAAACACATGAGCCATAGGTGTAATGAATAAACTAAATTGGCTGTAGTGTATGAGTGTGAATGTGAGAGTGTATGGGTGTTTCCCAGTACTGGGTTGCGGCTGGAAGGGCATCCGCTGTGTAAAACATATGCTGGATAAGTTGGCGGGTCATAAATAAGGGACTAAGCCAAAGGAAAATGAATGAATGAATGAAATACTCCAATATTCCATAAAAATGAAGAATTGTGGATTTAAGAATTAATTTTATGACTGATTGTTAATGTAATTTATTGTCTGAATTAGGGGCTGAACGACTTCAGTTCTTTTGAAGTCGACTTTTATGTTATTAAACGTTATTCGACGTTGACTAGTCACTAGTGATGTCATCAATAAATCGCAAGATGCAGGTTTGGCACAATTTGCAATTTATTTGCAGGACTAATATATACACATACACTATTTGTCAGCTCCTAACACATCACAAAAGCAGTTACCAATGACTAGCTTTAGTGCAAAACAAATGCATTGTCAACACTGTTCATATCGTTAACAACGCAACATTAGCACAGGCTAATTTTAGTACAAAATAAATCCAGTCAACACATTGATCACTGCACTTTCTACTAAGAACGTCACAATAAACCATTTTTGGTGTGTAAAACTAATGCATAGAACACTGATTCATGGCATGTTGCTTCATAACAACATAATGCATGAAAGACAAAGGCTATAAGCTAAATCACTGTCAGAGTCCTGCTCAGATGCATATATTATCACTATGCAGGTCAATACGCTACTCAAAGTATTGCTCAAGTCGGGTCTTTTTTGCTGTTACTTGCTCATCTTAGCTATCCGATTTCTCCTCACTGTGTATATCTTCACCATGTTTACCTGTGATTACATTTATGAAGTTTGTAACTTCTCCTACGCGGTGCTAATAAAACGGATGAATACAGTGACCTCAAGAAGTATTACACATTTGAATGCAAAATTATTTGCCCCCCTTTTTTTTCTTTTTTAAATAGTTCCCAAAGGATGTTTAACAGAGCAAGGAATTTTTCACAGTGTTTCCTATAAGTGTCGTTTATTTATAAACTAATTTCGAGAGGATCATGTGCTTAGGATTGAAAACGGCTGGTACCACATCAGCTCCATATATTGCACCAATCAGACGAATACTGACACAACTATAAATAACCAGAGTTTTTTCACTCTAGTCATCTTCGTCCTGAAGAATCCCCCCTTCCACCCCTACTCCTTACCTTTCTCTGATCGGGCAGCATGGTGGCCCAGTGGTTAGCACTGTTGCCTCACAGCAAGAACGCCACTGGTTTTGCCCCTCACTAGGCCGGTTGGCGTTTCTGTGCGGAGTTTGCATATTCTCCCTGTGCTCGCGTGGGTTTTCCCCGGGTGTCCCGGTTTCCTCCCACTGTCCAAAGACATACACCATAAGTACATTGACTACTCCAAAGTAACATTTTAAGACAAATCTTAGCCAGCATATCTCAGCACGTTCACAAGCAGGGGAGTTCTCGAGAACTACCTGTGCTCAAACTCCCCTCTCGCCCTTCAAATGGGAGGGAGCCCCTGGCTTGAGGATATTCTGAGCTCAAGGCTCTCTCCCGGGACAGCATGCCAAATACACATTATCAATCATCAGGTATGTCAGTGTCTACACTTCACAGAAGACAGCAGCCAATCACACTTTTTTTCTGCTCTAGGATATTTGCATGGAGCGATCTAACTGTCTGACATCTGTTTGACGATTTAAAGTTCATGTGAATCTGACATAAGAAAATTTAATTTTAATTAATTTCATTAATCATCCAGCGAACCTACCTTTATGAGTAAGGCTGCCATGTAGTATAGGTTAAAAAAGACACGTGATCTGTGCAGCTAGACTAGTAGACATCAATCAAAAAAGCATCAGCATTAAAGTTGACTAGTCTGTGAAACCCCTAGTCTGAATTTGCATGAGAACTAATTAGACGGATGAATACAGTGACCTTAAGATGTATTTATACATTCTGGTCACGTTTACAAATGTGTGAAGGTCATTGCGTTAGATGACGATCACAAAGCAAATGGTTTTTGCATTTAAATGCTTCAAAGACTTAACTAAAAAGTCAGATCAGTAGTTTTTACCTTCATTTTCAGCACTATATCTGTATTTAAATCATTTTAAACTTCTTTTTTCACACAAAAATGTGCTTGTGCTATCTTTTTCTGTGACAGAGATAACACATTGCTTGCACATTTAGTTATCAAATGCATGACAGTGTGCTGTAAGTGTCCACTATAGATGTTCATCTGTAGATGTGTAGCAACATCAGATGCTGTAAATGCTTCACTAATGTCTTAAAGAGGGCTTATCAGGGGCCGTTTTTACAAGAAGTATATGCCGTATAAGTCAAGAGGTGTATATATAAGTTAAGATGTATATAAAAGTCAAGATGTATACAGTCAAGCCCAAAATGATTCATACCCCTGGCATATATATATATATATTTAATATTTAATATATATATATATTTAATATTTAAAAAAATATTGACCTTAAGTGTAATTATAGTATCAAATAAATTAAAAACTGCTTTTATTCTAGCCAAAATAAAAGAAATAAGACTTTCTCCAGAAGAAAAAATATTATAGGAAATACTGTGAAAAATTCCTGAATCTGTTAAACATCATTTGGGAAATATATGAATAAGAAAAATAATATAAAAATAATTGACAAATTATTCTGACTTCAGCTGTATATCAGTATATTACATCCATAAAAACAGCTGCAACAAACAAACGACTAACTAAAGCAGCCCCCCGTCCCCCTTAGGCGGGAATATTTAAACTGGGGATATCTGTGAGGTGTTTGTTTTCAATTCAATTTATCTTTATTTCTATAGCACTTTTACAATGTAGATTGTGTCAAAGCAGCTTAACATAGAAGTTCTAGTACATTGAAAACTGGACTGGCACAGTTTCAGAGTTGAAGCTCAGTTTACTTCAGTTCAATGTGGTTTCATTTTCACTGCTGAAAGTCCAAACACTGAAGAGCAAATCCATCGATGCGCAGCTCCACAAGTCCCAAGTTGTTCCTGGAATAAAATGTAAAAAGGTATCCAGAAACATTGTTTGCATATCTACAGATGAACTCCCGCTTCAGTCACTGAGTGCTTTAGAGCTTTGCAGATCTTTCTTCCATGCTCAATCTGCAACAATACACTCTAAAGGAAGCTGGAATTGTTAATAACATAACAGCACCCCTTTACTGTAACCATATAATCTAACATTTTTATTTTGATCATTATTTAAAGCAAGGATGGAGCGTCTCTGTCGATCTTGTCATTGGACCCAAAGGTATCCGTCAACGCACTGATAAAAGCTCTGTGGTAAGAAAAACCTGCCACCAGACAGCCTTTACTCTAAAAAACACCTCACACGAACATGATAATAACCTCTTCTGTTAGTCAACTGACCACAGTGGAAACATTTAGCATCTTTCCTGCCTAAGCAGACGATGGTGTGATATGTAGTGTTGCGTTATGTAATGTTTAACATGTTTAGCTTTGGTTTTTGATCATGCATTAGGATAATTTAATTATAAATTAGATGGCATTAGTCTTTTTTCATATTTATTATGATGCATTGATTAATATTTTAATTTGTCTTTTTTTTCAGTGTCTTTAGTATCGATGAGAACATTTTAATTAATATTTATATGTGGTTAATATTTTAATTTCAGATGCTTTTGTCTGTCTTTTTTTTTTAAGTGCATGCCATTTATACAATTTTATTTCAACATTACTGTTATATTATTACCTCAGGTAAAACTAAATAAAAATTAGCATGTTGCATTTTTAATTAGCTG
>CAIGQW010056782.1:8633318-8649484 GCA_903798125.1 Danio choprae
GTGTGTGTGTGTGTGTGTGTGTGTGTTCAGTCTCCTCTCAGGGTCCTCCAGAGAAGCCCCCGCGTGTTTCAGCTCAGGTGATTCAGTGGTCTGTGTCTGAAGGCGTCAGTAAATCTTTCCAGACACAGAAATCAAACACTCACTTGATTTTACTATATAACTGTATTTTACATATCACAAATATATAGTTTTTATTATATCTTTGATTAACAATAAAGAACACTGAAATATGTATTCAATCTCTGTTATCATAATAGCATTAATATAATAATAGCACACCTAAAAGCTGAACTAATATTTTGCAAATATGCATTTACAACTGACATTTGGAGCTAGAAATCCTAAAATCAAAATGTATAAAATAATAGTAATAATAATAATAATAATAATAAAATTTTCAGAATGTGAATATCATCTCCATACAACAGTAAAACAACACTTGGCATGGTTCCTAACCACAAAGCAAGAAAATGAGCCTGAAAGTCATAATGTGATCTGATGAAGTGGATACTGCATGTAATAATGTAACTAATGTACATGCTGGACTGTGTCTGTGTGTGTGTGTATGTGTGTGTGCAGCCTGCGCCGACAGCAGAGCTGGACCGCACAGATGACCAGGTCTACCGGAACGTGATGGAGATGGTGAAGGTGGTGGTGCAGCTGAAGAACCAGGTCAACACTCTTCCAGCATCAGAGTATGTGTGTATGGTAAAGGTGCGTCCTCCAGCAGATCATACACACACACACACACACACACACTCCGTCTCTGTGTTCAGCAGCTGCTCATTATGGGATGTTTCTCTCAGTCTGTAGGAATGACGCTACGTAGTCTGATCCGCAGTGTAGACGACATCTTGCCCTCGCTACACGACTCCATCAGGACAGAGGTGAGGAACACACACACACATACTTGTATACCTGCTTTACAGGGACTCTCCATAGTTGTAATGTATTTTATAATTTAAAAAGCGCTTATATATGACCCTACCCATTAACCCAACCCTAACAGGAAACCCATGACAAATTTTGAATGTTAAAAAACCCGGTCAAGAATGATCAAGAGGTGTGTCCCTGTAAACCACCTTAATAGAGTACATCTAGGTCATACCTATGTCATTATACAGCCCCAAATCAGAATAAGCTGGGACAGTATGAAAAACGCAAATAAAAAAGAAAGTTTTCTAAATTTACTTTGACTTGTAAAACATTTGCTGGATAAGTTGTCGGTTCATTCCGCCGTGGCGACCCCAGATTAATAAAGGAACTAAGCCGAAACGAAAATGAATGAATTTTGGTTCTTGCAACACATTTCAAAAAAAGTTGTAACAGTAAAGCATTTAGCACTTTGTAATGTTGCCATTCCTTTTCACAACACTTACAAGACATTTAGGGACTGAAGACACCAAGGGATGAAGTGTTTCAGGTGTGATTTTGTCCCATTCTTCCTGCAAACAAGTCTTAAGGTGGACAACAGTACGGGGTCTTTGTTGTTATATTTTGCCCTTAAAAATGTGCCACACATTCTCTATTGGAGACAGGTTGGGACTCTAGACAGGCCAGTCAAGTACCTGTATCCTCTTCCTCTGCAACCATGATTTAGTAATATGTGCAGAATGTGGTTTCGCATTGTCTTGTTGAAATATGAATGGGTGTATCTGAAAAAGAAGGCAGCATATTGTGCAAAATCTCTATGTACTTTTCAGCATTATTGGTGCCATTGTTACCTTTGCCAAGGAAACTGACACAACCCTATACCATGACAAACCCTGGCTTTTGGACTTGTTGCTGGTAACAGTCTGGATGATCCTTTTCTTCTTTGGTCCGGAGCACACGGCGTCCATTTCTCCCAAAACATTGCCTGAAATACTTCGGAACATTGTTAACATAGGGCTTCTTTTTGCACAGTACAGTTTTAATTGCCATTTGAGGATGTAACTACGTATTGTGGTACTTGGCAAAGGTTTGCCAAAGTAGTCCTGAGCCCATGTGTTGATATCGCTTATAGATGAATGAGGATTCTTGATGCAGGGATTGAAGATCACAGTTGTTCAGCTTAGGTTTGCGCCCCTGTCCTTTACGCACTGAAATTCATTCAGATTCCTTAAATCTTTTAATGATGTTCTGCACTGTTGAAGGTGAAATATCCAGATGTCTTCCCATCTTTCTTTGAGGAACATTGTTTTTAACATTTAAATAATTTTCTCATGTATTTGTTGGCAAACTGGCGATCCTCGGCCCATCTTTGCTCCTAAAGATCTAGACCTTTCTTGGATTCTGCTTTTGTACCAGATCATAATTACAATCACCTGTTGACATCACCTGTTTCAAATCACATCATTATTTAACCAATTCACCTGATTACCAGCCCTATATTCCTCCTGTACTACTGTTTTTGGAATGTGTTGCCGCTCTGAATGACAGGAAAGGATGTATATTTGTAAGCTGGATGTAAGTTGACCAGACAAAACATGAAATATTTTGTGTTCATGTTGTCTGCAATGAAATACAAGTCAAAGTAAATTTGTAAATCACTACTTTCTTTTTTTATTTGCGTTTTCCATACTGTTCCAACTTTTTCTGATGTGGAGTTGTACAACTTCATGTCCCCGTAAACCTCATAAACCTGTACACACAAACCTGTGTGTTGTGTGTGTGTGTTGTTCAGATTGAAGGCACACAGAAGCTGCTGAATAAGGATCTGGCGGAGCTGATCAGTAAGATGCGTTTGGCTCAGCAGAACTCCGTCACGTCTCTGAAAGACGAGTGTAAGAAGCAGATGCTGGCGGCTGCTCACACACTCGCCATGGACTCCAAAAACCTGCTTGACGCCGTCGACCAGGCCAGAGTCCGAGCCAACACGGCCAAACCCGCCTCCTCGTAGATCTCAGCTCTGAATGGTGGACACAGACAGGTGGTTTTCGTCCAATCAGATCAGTTGCTGGCTTATGTTCCCGAATGTAAACGAAAGCAGTGCTTTCGTATGTGAATGTTTTTTGTTTGTTTTTTACAAATGTCTGCTTTTAATCATGTTATTAGTGTGTGAGAGGCAATAAATGCTTAAGTTTTCGGTATATTAACTTATTCAATTTTCTAGACTTTACAAGATAAGAAATACAGTTCAAGTCAAAATCATTCGCCCTCCTGTGAATTTTTCCAGATATTTCCCAAACGATGTTTAACAGGGCGAGACATTTTTCGCAGTATTTCCTATAATATTTTTCCTTCTGGAGAAAGTCTTATTTGTTTTATTTCGGCTATAAAAAAAGCAGTTTTTAATTAAAAAAAAAAAACATTTTAAGGTCAATATTATTAGCCCCCTTAAGCAATGTGTTTCATAAGTGAAGTTTCACAAACTAATGTCGAGAGGAGCACGGGATATGATTGATCGCAGCCGGTCTCTCATCTGTAATCACTAGTAAGCCAATTAGATTAATACAAACTCCCTATAAGAAGCCTGTCAAAAAACTACTCTCTTACCTTTGTTTTCGAAGAAACCCTCCATCCACCCCATCTCCCCCTTTTCCTCCTGTACCAGGGGGAGCTCTCGAGAACCGTCTGATCTCGTACCCCCTTATATGCTTATTGACCAGGCGGGAGCCCTGGGCTCAATTATCTCCGAGCTCAGGGTTCTCTCCTGGGACAGCATGCCAAACCTGCTATTATTATCAAGCAATATCTAAGTGTGAACTCTTGAAACTAAGGTCGAGAGGAGCACGTGATATGATCGACTACAGCTGATTATCGCTAATCATTAGCTAGCCTATCAGATCATTCCAAAACTATAAATATCCTGCCTAAATTTCATTCCCTATCTTCGTTTTTGGAAAAAAAAACCTCTATCCTTCCCTTCTCCCTCCTCCTCAATTCTATGATCGGGCGACACTGTGGCTCAGTGGCCGGCGCTGCTGCCTCGCAGCTGGAGGGCCAAAGGTTAAAGTTCTAATTGAACCAGTCGGCACTCTCTGCGCGGAGTTTGCATGTTCTCCCTGTGTTCGCGTGGGTTTTCCCCAGGTACTCCGGTTTCCTCCCACAGTTCAATTCAATTCAAGTTTATTTATATAGCGCTTTTTACAATGTAGATTGTGTCAAAGCAGCTTAACATGTTCTAGTAACGTCCAGATTTCAGAGTTGAATCTAAAAGTTGAGTTGAGTCAACTAGACTCAATCAGAGTTGACATGTACATAAATGTATTGTAATAACAGTCACAAGCACTTAACACATACATACTGAATCAATTCTTAGTATATTCAAAGTATAAAAATAACAACAACTGGGAGCTCTCGAGAAATACCTGATCTCGTATCCCCCCTAATGCTCATTGACCAGGCGGGAACCTTAGGCTCATCTATCTCCGAACTCAGGGTTCTCTCCCGGGACAGCATGCCAAACCTGCTATCATAATTGAGCATTATCTAAGTGTGAACTTGAAATAGTTTTTCGATTGTCTACAGAACAAACCACTGTTACACAATGACTTTTATTAATGACCCTAACTTGCCTAATGAACCTAGTTAAGCCTTTAAATGTCACTTTAAGCTGAATACTAGTATCTTGAAAAATATCTAGTCAAATATTATGTGCTGTCATCATGAAGATAAAAGAAATCAGTTACTAGAAGTTATTTATTTAAACTATTATGTTTGGAAATTAGGGAGAAATTGGGGGGACAAATATACAGGGGGGCTAATAATTCTGACCTCAACTGTAAATACTTTTGAAGTTTTCAAGTTGTTAACTTATTTAATTCTGTAGACTTTAAACAAATGTTTTTAATAAAAAATACATAGAATAATATTTGTATTTCTTTACAATAAACCTGATTTGGGATTCAAAATATATACCTTTTATAGTTTTATTAGTGTGTGAGAGGAAATAAATACTTTTCAAGTTATTAACTTATTTAATCCTCTAGACTTTACCAATTTAATCCTCTAGACTTTATAAGAATGCTTCTAATAGGAAATACATAGAGTAAAAGTTGTATTTTTCTCCCCGTGTTGGCGTGGGTTTCCTCCGGGTGCTCCGGTTTCCCCCACAAGTCCAAAAACATGCGCTATAGGTGAATTGGGTAAGCTAAATTGTCCGTAGTGTATGTGTGTGAATGGGTGTGTATGGATGTTTCCCAGTGATGGGTTGCAGCTGGAAGGGCATCTGCTGCGTAAAACATATGCTGGATAAGTTGCCGGTTCATTCCACTGTGGCGACCCCAGATTAATAAAGGGACTAAGCCGAAAAGAAAATGAATGAATGAATGAATGAATGAATGAATGAATAAAAGTTGTATTTCTGTACAATAATCAAATATATATATATATTATAGTTTTATTAGTGTTTGAGAGGGAATAAACACTTCTGAAGTTTTCAACACGATAACTTATTTAGTTCTTTAGACTTTACATAATAGGTTTTAATAGGAAATACATAAGAGTAAAAGTATTTCTGTACAATAAATCTGACTTGGAATCAAGAGTATCTCTTCTATGGTTTCTCGTGTTACTGTATATTGAATCTTGCTTTTGGAAAATGTCATATATTTTCAGTTTAACCAAGTAAATTCCTTCTCCAAGTATTTGGGATTATTAGATAAAGACTTGTAAATAAAAACACTTGTGTTTGCATCCTATAATTCATAAAACGTCTGAATTATTTATGCAGCAACATTGTTTTTAATCATTGCTTTGAATTTATTTATCTTTTATGTACATTTTTTAGCAGTTGCATGATATTGTCTTTTAACATTATATATTACATTATATTAGTTTTTTTTCTAAATATTAATAGAGTTATATTATATATATGTGAGGTGGCATGGTGGCTCAGTGGTTTGCACTCTCTGCGGCATCAGCTGCGTAAAACATATGATGGAATAATTGGCAGTTCATTCCGCTGTGGCGACCCCTGAAATAGAGACTAAGCCGAAGGAAAATTAATGAATATATATATAAGATCAGATTGTAACCAATGAAATATTTTATTCATAACTTTATAATAATTATTATAATGATATATTTGTTAGTATTTTAAAATAATTGCCTGTTTAATTTATATATATGGCCATATATATACTTTATATATTTCCATGAATATCCTAGTAATTTCCTACAGGCATCAGCAGGGGGCGACAACACTTCTGTCATCTCCTTTATCATTGCTAATGATTTTACACAGACGTAAAATGGAGCTATAAAGCAATGAGATGGACCTCAGAGACTCCATTATATTAATTAGGAAGTAAATTACAAACCAGTCTTGATTACAGCTCATAAAACCACTGATCTGCAGCAAAACCCACATCAAAATAACTAGTAATTTATAGTATTTTTTTAACCATACTATAGTAAAGTGTATTGTACTCTATATATTATAGTATTTACAACACTTTGTTAATGAATGCTACAACATAATGTAGCAATCATTGTAGTGAATTGATAAACTGTAATAATTACAGTAGTACACTTTAGTTTTTACTGTAGTAAACTATGGTGTTTTGTAGTACATTATTTTTAGTACAGTATTGGGTAAATTGCTTATATTACTATAGCCTAGTTGTATTACTGCAACAGTACGCTACTATATGGTTTTATTTAGTAGTATGGTAGTATTGTTTTGTGTTTAGTTAAACGATTGAGCAGAACTTAAAGTATTAACAATGCATTTTTTCCCCCTTATGACTGTAGATTACAATATCAACTTCATATAAATATGACGTTTATGTTATCGTGATCATTTTGATTCATGTCACATTTTCAACTTTTGTCTCATTAGGACTCATAATCTCCTAATTGTAACTTCAGATGTCGAGACGTAAAGCATTTTGGCTCTATTCAGTCATTCATTAATTTTCATTTCGGCTTAGTCCCTTTTCTTAATCTGGAATGAACCGCCAACTTATCCAGCATATGTTTTTACGCAGTGGATGCCCTTCCAGCTGCAACCATCACTGGGAAACACATGGGAAACCACACACTCTCATTCACACGCATACACTACGGACAATTCAGCTTACCCAATTCACTTATAGCGCATGTCTTTGGACTTGTGGGGGAAACCGGAGCACAGAAACGCTAACTGACCCAGCCTAGGCTCGAACCAGCGATCTTCTTGCTGTGAGGCGAACGTGCTACCCACTGCGCCACCGTGAGGCCCCATTTTGGCTCTAGTTACTCAAAATAATCACTCAAGAGTTTACGCAAGATGCAAAATAGCATTTTAATTACACAAATGAGCAGAACTTAAAGTAATAAATGCTATTTTTGCAATGCTAAGACAATAGGCATGTTTCAATCCACCTATTTTTATGCGCATTTTGGATTATCGCATAAGAAATGCTTGATGGAAACAGCAAGATGCACATAAATGTGTAAAGATGCGCATAAAAAACGTATGCGCATAGCTGAGTAGGATAAACTTTTTAATGGATAAGAAAAAATGTGCATAAAATACAATGGAAACACTTTTACCGAATAAACTCCCACATGCGCATTAAAAAGGTCATGTGATTGTGTTATGAGAGATGATAAAAATGGATGCGATGGACAGGATTAATGCACACACCAGCATTTCGAGCAGATTGAAGAACATCTGAAATGTTGTTCTAAAACCCCTCAGCCAAAGTCTGTCATCACAGTGGTTCAGTATTATTATTAGGGAGCGAGCACCTACGGTGCGTAGGCCCTATTGGAATGGTGTTGTTTATTCTTCTCCGGAATGAATCGCGATTTTGAGGGTCTCAACATGCTCGAAAACTCACCAAACTTTGCACACGCCCCAGTAGTGGCGAAAATTACGTCTGTTATAGGTTTCGGAAGTGGGTGTGGCAAAATGACTCGACATCGCCACCTATGCACATTTGACGGACTGGCCCCTGAGCTACGTTTCACGCACACATACGAACATTGGCACACACATCAAACATACCAAAACCTACAAAAAAGTCTCTTGGAGCGAAATCTGAAACCCAACAGGAAGTCGGATATTTTTAACTTCCTCTGCTGAAAAAGTGCAGTTTTTAACGAACTCCTCCTAGGGACTTTATCAGATCAACACCAGAATTGGGTATTGTCATCTAAAGGCCTTGGCGATGTTAAATTGCGAAGATCTAGAGTTTTCGCCGAAGGGCGTGGCCGTGGACGCCTCTCAAACTTTGACGCTTCGCCATGAAACAGGAAGTTGTTATAACTCAGGCATACATTGTCTGATCTGATTCAAAATCCATATGCTTGATAACAGTCCTGACCTGAACACATTTACATGGCAATAACCAGACACAGATATAGCGCCACCTGCTGGCAACAGGAAGTGACATGTTTTACAGCGTAACAAACTCCTCCTACAAATTTTATCACATCGAATCCATGTTCCGTTTGTTTAGTCCAAAGGCCTTTGTGATGGTAAATTGTGAAGATCTAGAGTTTTTGCCCGTCTTCAGATCTTCTTCCGTGGCGGACTGAGAAAGTGCAATGCTTCGCCATGGAGGAGGAAGCACTTATAACTCAACCAAACAATATCTGATCTGCCTGAAAATGCACAGGTTCGATGAGATTCCTCTCCTGAAGACATCTACATGCCAATATTGAGTCTCATATCTCATAGCGCCCCCTGCTGACTAAGGAAGTTTGGCATAAATCAGTGATTTTCTCGTTTTTTTATATATATATATCAGCTTAAATTATTATTGTCAGCTGTTCTCTGTCATCCTGAGGCGACCGGGTGGCGGGGTGAGCCTGGGTGCGAGGTCCCTTTCATCGCTGCTTGCAGCTTTAATTATATTATTATTACTTCCAGAACTGTCTTGAGGGTCTCAAGTCTCCAAAAGCCATTGCATTGCATTCATTGTGTTTATCTTCTGAGGCGCAACTCATTTATTAGAGAAGAAAAAAACTGTTCAACCGCAACAAATTCAATATTATAATTCGATATTTGCCGCCAGTTTATCAGGAAGTGAGGATTTTGTTCTCTTTGACTCACTGGATGCAAACGCTGCTTCATTCGCATGTCTTTTATGCGACATTCCAGTTTTGCGCAAACATTAAATTCGCATCTTTGGATGGAAACACAGCTGCTATCAATTTTTCATATAATTATGATGATTTTTGTAATTGTAACCTATATTTAATAACTTTAGCTCATCTCACGGTTTCAGCGTTTATCTCATTATGACTTCAGCTCATAATTGTAACCTCAGATGTCGAAACGTAAAACATTTTGGCTCTAAATAATTACTCAAAATAGCATTTAAGCTACACGAATGCTCTGCAAAAAAATGCTTTTCTCACTTTAGAGTTTTTATCTCATTTCTATTTTTAGATTTTTTAGAAATAATAAGTCCAAATTAAGGACGTTTTTCCTTAAAACAAGCAAAACAATCTGCCAAAGGCTATAGAAAAACAATCTGATTTCAAACCATTATGATATTTAGCTTCTTTTAAGGATGGAAACATAGCTAATATACATAGCTAACTTTTCCTATAATTATGATGATGTTTATGTTATTGTGACCTATGTTTAATCATTTTGGCTCATCTCACAGTTTCAGTGTTTCTGTCATTATGACTTTATCTTATAATTGTAACTTCAGATGTCGAAACAAATACTTAAAATGATTACTAGTAAGTAATAATTACCAGTGCTGGGGGTAATGCATTACAAGTAACGCGAGTTGCGTAATAATATTACTTTTCTAAGTAACGAGTAAAGTAACGCATTACTTTTCAAAAATAAGTCATAATATTTGAGTTATTTTTTAGTTTAATTAGCCTTTAAAAAATAAACTGCTGAATTAAAATTAAAGTAGGGCCTCACAGTGGCGCAGTGGATAGCACGTTCGCCTCACAGCAAGAAGGTTGCTGGTTCGAGCCTCGGCTGGGTCAGTTGGCGTGGGTTTCCTCCGGGTGCTCCGGTTTCCCCCACAAGTCCAAAGACATGCGGTACAGGTGAATTGGGTAAGCTAAATTGTCTGTAGTGTATGAGTGTGAATGGGTGTGTATGGATGTTTCCCAGAGATGGGTTGCAGCTGGAAGGGCATCCGCTGCGTAAAACATATGCTGGATAAGTTGGCGGTTCATTCCGCTGTGGCGACCCCAGATTAATAAAGGGACTAAGCCGAAAAGAAAATGAATGAATGAATAAAATTAAAGTAGTCACAATGAATCACGCAGTCAATAAGAGAATGTGTTTTGAACGCATGGAAGAAAAGGATAAGAGGATTATCTGGATGGACAGTGATTTTACGTAAGACAAATAGGACAAAATAAACTTTCATTAATCTGTATACACGGCAAGTTCTCAGATAATATTATCCTAAAATACTATTTTTTTATGGGGTTTTTTTTAAAGGTAAATGAAGGTGTAGGTTATACACCGCGTTGTTAATTGTAGAGCTCCTCTATTTAAAAAAGAAAGAAAAAAAAGTTCTGAAAGAGATCAAGCCTCGGCCAGGTAATAAAAAGTAACGCAAAAGTAACGTAACACATTACTTACCATAAAAAGTAACACAAGCTGTGTCTCATTTCAGAGGCTGCATCCTCCAAAGGATGCAGACTTCAAAGGTGAGTCCTTCGAAGTCCACACAGGCCGAACCGAGCGTTTTAAAATGAGACGATTTAGCCTACAGAGGACAGATCTCGTCACCTAGCAAGTGTAACAGCTGCCGTTATTAAGCGGTAATAAAATATGTAATGACAAAGTGATTTTAAAACCTATTTTAAGCGATCTGAAGGCAAAGCCAGGTTTACAGAAGCTGGAGATATATTTCCTTTGATCCACACATGTACACATAAAAATGTAAACTGTCTATAAAATCACTTCTTAGTAAGACATGTCATACTCTTTTAGTTTTTAACATGTGTTTAGATATCCAAGTAAAATAAACCTAATTCACACATTTTAATCTGGAGTTTTCTTTTAAAAACGTCCTGCCGTTATCAGTGCGCAGTGAATCTTGGGATGTTTAAGATGGCAAAGGGTCCACCGGTTGTGTCCATCATTACCTGGGAAATGAAGGATGCAATTGGAGGCTGCATTTGAAGGAGCCTTCGAATTATTTTTGAAATGAGACAGGATGCAGCCTCTGAAATGCATCCTTCGAAGGAAGCAGCCTCTGAAATGAGACACAGCTACAGTAATGCAGCTAGTTACTTTTTGGGGGGAGTAACTCAATATTGTAATGCATTACTTTAAAAAGTAACTTTTCCCCAACACTGATAATTAGGCCCAGTCCCAATTCTATTTTTGTACCCCTTCCCCTTGGCCCTTGAAACAGATTGTGTGCTTCAAAATTTACCCCTTAGAAATGGGACTACAACAACTACATACGTCATTGCGATCTCTTGCTTCATATGAGATCGATGATCGCAACTGCTGTAGTTATTCCAGTTGTGTTATATTTGGGTATTTATCTTTTATCAAATTTATGCCACTGGGCAAATTTGGCCAGGATGTCGCGGTTAAACCCCTACTCGAACATCCTCAGGACCTCAGTTTAACATCTCGACGGCACTCACTGAGCAGTATATCATCCCCATCAATATACTGGGGCATTACGACCCACACAGACCACAGGTTGAGTGCCCCCTGCTGGCCTCACTAACACCACTTCCGGCAGCAACCTAGCTTTCCCATGTAGTCTCCCATCCATGTATTGACCGGGCGCAGCCCTGCTTAGCTTCAGTGGCCAACCATGTGAGAGTTGCAGAGAGCTAGCTGCCGGCAAGAGCTAGCTGCAAATTAAGACCTAAGTATGCAAATTGAGACGCAGCATCAGTTTCAAGGGCTATCTAGCCCTTCCCCTTAGCCCTACGCCTTCAAGCTAAACAGAATTGGGACACCCCTAATCCTTCACATGAACATGCAAAACAAGGGGAAGGGGAAGGGCTAGGGAAGAGAATTGGGATTGGGCCTTAGTAACTAATAATTACTAATAAGTAACTGAAAATAGCATTTAAGTTTACCAAATGCGCTGTAAAAATGCTTTTCTTAAGAGTTTTTATCTAGTTTCTAGTCGAAATATCTACAAATTCTTAAATCAAGAAGCTTTTCTAGACAAGTAAAAAATATATTTGCAGAAATAAATCAAGATTAAGTGAGCTTTTCCTTAATGCAAGCTAAATAATCTGCCAATGGGGACAGAAAAGATAACCTTATTTCAAACCATTATTATTTCATTTAGCTTTTTTTAAGCAAACACTCACTTAAATTTGACTTATTTCTGAAAAAAAAAACTTTAACATGTCTAGAAAATGCTTCTAGATTAAGAATTTGTAGCTATTTTGACTAGAAACATTCATTCATTAATTTTCTTTTCGGCTTAGCCCCTTTATTAATCTGGGGTCGCCACAGCGGAATGAACCGCCAACTTATCCAGCATATGTTTTACGCAGCGGATGCCCTTCCAGCCGCAACCCATCACTGGGAAACATTCATACACACTCATTCACACACATACACTACGGACAATTTAGCTTACCCAATTCACCTATACCGCATGTCTTTGCACTTGTGGGGGAAACCGGAGCACCCGGAGGAAACCCACGCCAACACGGGGAGAACATGCAAACTCCACACAGAAATGCCAACTGACCCAGCCGAGGCTCAAACCAGCGACCTTCTTGCTGTGAGTCGATCGTGCTACCCACTGCGCCACCGTGAGGCCCCTGACTAGAAACAAGACCTAATAAATGTACATAAGAAGATCATTTATACAGTGTGAGCAGATCTTTTAAAACAGAAATATGAAATGCGTTTTCCCCCCTAATGATCCACACAGTTCACAGACCCGGCTGGTATAATTGCACGACCTCCGCAATATATCTTTCAGAGACTCCAGAAAGTTATAAATAAATAAGCGTCGCCTTCTGACCCTGGAGATAATTGCTGTTGAAAGCGGCGCGAAATGTAATCTGGGATTCATTGAGCAGTGGGATAAAGGGTAAAGAGTGACCCGCCACCCGTCAGGGTCACACAATCGTTTGCCTCTTTCCCAAAGGTTAATTTTGCATATTTCGATGACTCGAGGTTTGATACTGTTAAATGTCAGGCATTCAGCGAGAGGTTACTTGTGTTTTCGGGCATTTTTAACAATGAAGCGAGTCCTCAAATAAACCCCGAAGGAGCCGATATCTCTCATCAAAAGAAGAGGCCGAATATAAAGAGCTTTCTTTAATGTGACACATGTTGGTCATCTTGCTGAAAGGTCTCGCTTTCCATCAGTTCAGTGTTTATCGCTGCTCTTGAATGTGTTTTTTTTTTTAGATCATTCCTGACATCCACGGCGGTAAGAAGAGGCCGATGGTTCCCAACAGACACACGATGATGAACATCCACAGAAAGATGCGGTCAATCACCATCGCCACGTATTTCCAGTCCTCCTTGACCTGTCGGAGAGAAAACAGAGAGAGAGAGATAAAGAGAGAGAGACAGTTTTTCTACTTAAAGGGTTAGGGTTTAGGCTCTTTTTTACAAACTATAAAATAAGTCTCTGATGTCCCTACAGTGTGTATGTGAAGTTTCAGCTCAAAATACACCACAAATAATGCTTCATAACTCTTTGAAACGGCCCCTTTTAGGCTTTGATCCTAATTCAGCCATATTGGTGACTGTCACTTTAAATTCAAATGAGATTGCGCTCTTTTCAAAAGAGGGCGGAGCTACAAACGCCTGTGTGTCAGCATAGTGGCAGATTCAAAAACAAGACTAATGCCCTATGCTAATGTTGGAGAGATGGTTACTAGTGGGCGGGGCTTTCCTCCTCTGATGACACGTACAAAGGGAGAATGTCAATCAAAGTGTTTCTACAGACTGTTTTAATCAAGTGCGATTATAAAAAATTTAATTAATAAATTTTGACCATTATAAGCTGGTTATATTCACAGACTGCTGCCACACAACTGCATTTAAACCCCTTAAAATGTCATTTTTGCATAATAGGTCCCCTTTAATACACAAATCACCACATATTAACAGAAGCAAGATGTAAATAGCAATAAAAAACAGCTTAATTTCCTTTGAGAGACAGAAAAAGAGCCATTTACAAACAGCAAAATAAATGAATTATTTTTTCCAAAACATCTTGCAAATCTTAGTGCGCTTCACGCAGGTGAGTGAGCTTGACAACCCACCTGTAAGTGACCCACTCTCTTCTCTCCGTATGTTTGGAGGGAAAAAATTACTATAATAAAAAATAACTTTGACGTGACATAGCATTTATATGCTGCAACTCTTTGAGAGCTTCTTTTATCTCACTTGTCACTATGAATAAAAGCATCTTCTAAATGAGTAAATGTAGATATTTTGTCTTTTAATTATAACTTTTTAATCTCATATGTTGTTTATATCATAATAAGGACTTTGCATGTTAGAATTAATGTTTTATAACTCTTTGAAAGTAACTCTTAAACTCTTTTAGGCTTTGATCCAAATTGTGCCGTTTTGGTGACTGTCACTTTAAATACGAATGAGATTGTGCTCTTTTCGGAAGCGGGCGGAGCTATATATGCCTTTGTGTCAGCATAGTGGCAGATTCAAAAACAAGACTAATGCTCTATGCTAATGAGGGAGAGATGGTAACTAGTGGGCGGGGCTTTCCCCCTCTGATGACACGTACAAAGGGAGAATGTCAATCAAAGTGTTTCTGCAGACTGTGTTTATCAAGTGTGATTATAAAGAATAGAATTAATAAATTTTGACCATTAGAAGCTGGTTATATTCACACACTGTTGCCAAACAACGGTGTTTAAACCCCTTATAAAAGTGATTTTTGCATAATAGGTCCCCTTAAAGAAATAATAGTTATAATTGTCAGGTAATTGTGGTATAAATGGGCTTATATGATGACTGAACCAGTGTGATTGCGTCGCTCACTGAGAAGTCTTCATCCTCGGCCCGCAGATGATCAGCGATGTACTGCACCCCTTCCAGAGCTCGCAGGACACACGGAGAAAACAGCAGACCAGGCTCCGACACCAGGTTGCCAAGCTTTGCTGGACGCTGACACAGATTCACCACGTGTCCCAAATGCTGGAGCTCGTACTTCTGGAGCAAAGGCTCTGAATCAGACAAATGCAGAGAGGTTGCGGATGGAGATGAGATGGAAGCGGACAAACCAATCCCAAACTCCATATCCTGACAAACCAGACCATCCACTCCAGTCTCCTGCTGGAACCAGCTCTTGGATGTGCTCAGATTGGGCGTCTTTTTTGGTTTCTGTTCAGGCTCTGGACGTCTCATTAAGAGCCAGCGGGGAATGTGGTCCAGGAACACCGAATGAACCCAGCGTGGCATTTTGTGCGTGCTAGGCGAACGATGGTGCACGTTGAGCACAAAAACGGTAATAACAATGGAGAGCGTTACAAATATCATCGTGAACAGCAAATACTCGCCGATTAGAGGAATGACTAGAGATGTTGAGGGGATTATCTCAGTGATGAGCAATAGGAAAACGGTTAACGAAAGGAGGACGGAAATGCATAATGTGATTTTTTCTCCGCAGTCTGACGGGAGGTAAAACACCAGCACGGTTAAACATGAAATGAGCAGGCAGGGAATGATGAGGTTGATGGTGTAGAAGAGCGGCAGGCGGCGGATGATGAAGAAGTAGGTGATGTCTGGGTAGATTTCGTGGCAGCAGTCGTATTTTTTGGTGTTGTAGGTCCCGACGGCGTTGATGATGGCCCATTCGCCGCTCTCCCAGTAGTCTTTTAGGTCTACCGTGCCCTCGATCTGCTCAAGGTCGATCTTTGCTTTGTCGTAGGTCCAGGAGCCGAACTTCATCTTGCAGTTTTGCTGGTCGAAGGGGAAGAAGGTGACGTCGATGCTGCAGGAGCTCTTGTAGATGGCGGGAGGAACCCAGCTCACCTTCCCCGTGTGGAACAGGTGGGCTTTGGTCATGTGGGTCACAGCAAACTCACCATCTGCACTGCAGGCCAACAACAGAGCTTCAATGTATACAGTGCTAAACATTCAATACATGCTCATTGGAAATATGTGCTTCAGCTTACATTTTTGTGAAAGCTTTTGTTCTTTTTCACACTAGTGATATCTACAGGTACATGTTATCAACAAATTAAGAATTATTTTCGTGCAGTTCTTTGCACAACACCAAATAAATACCACAAATTAATAACGTCTAGGATTTGTAATGGAATACATTTGCGTCACCAACAGTGGGGGA
>CAIGQW010056782.1:8649494-8661027 GCA_903798125.1 Danio choprae
AAGTAACGTTATTTCAGAATCACAAAAATATACAGCGCCCTCTAGTGAATTCGTCATCTGAAATATACAACAAAATGTTTAATCCCTTTAGACTTAGCCTAAAACACCAACTTATTCAGCATATGTTTTACGCAGCAGATGCCCTTCCAGCTGCAACCCATCACTGGGAAACATCCATACACATACACTACGGACAATTTAGCTTACCCAATTCACCTATAGTGCATGTTTTTGGACTTGTGGGGGAAACCGGAGCACCTGAAGGAAACCCACGTGAACACGGGGAGAACATGCAAACTCCACACAGAAATGACAACTGACCCAGCCAGGGCTCAAACCAGCGACCTTCTTGCTGTGAGGCGATTGTGCTACCCAATGCGCCACCGTGCTGCCCTGCAACATATTTTATGCTTCACAAAAATATAAACTGAAGCACATATTTACAATGAGCCTTGGATTTGGTGAGATATTTAAATGTTTTTGAAAGAAGTCTCATAATTACGCAGCATCTGACTTAATGTTAAATCTTATCATCTTATCTCTAAGGTGTCTCATTATTTCAATGTTTTATGCCACAGTTGAATATTTTGTATTTTATAATTTTAACTTTTTGGCACAAAGAAAACTTTGGTGAAATTAAAATCACAGAAAGTATGCTACGACCCCGTTTTAAAAAGTGCTTTCTGTAAAATATGGACGAATTAAAGGAAGCGTCTTTGATGTATCTGGGATATAAACTTTCCTGATGCCTCGAGGAAGATCTTAACAATTATAATAATTACTTCACATGTCGACAGCATTTGTTTTTTTCGTTTTTGCTCACGGTATCAGATGATGCAACAGGACCTCAATTTGTCTTTTGTGGAGATCAAATATGCCTCCTAGATAAAGACAGGCCTGGTGTTTCTAAAATAGACCAGTCATTTGACATTATTAGGAGATTAAAACATGCATCTCTTTTTTTAATCAACTACAGAAGTGCTCAACATCTTATTTCACACCATGTCTGTTTGATTTCACATATTAATGTTACAGAAACACCAGAGCGCTGGATCTATGGGCTGGTGATATTAATAGAGTCGTTAAGACTTTCTTCTATAATTATTATTGCACTGTATGTACTGTAAGTTTAACCATAACATTTAATGTTTGAATATCCAGGATCACCTATAAAATTCTCCATATGTCATGTGTTTTACAATTGTATATAAATTCTGGCAGCCACAGCTGCCTATTTTAAAGGATACACTGCCTGATAAAAGTCTTGTCGTCAATCCCAGTTGTAAGAGCAACAAATAATAACTTGACTTCTAGTTGATCATTTGATCAAGGTAGATTTTTTCCATGAATCATCTGTTGAACTGCATCCCAATCATCACAAATACTGCAGAAGACCTATTATAACCTGCATGGACCCAAGATTCTCACAGATATCAGTAAAGTTTGGTGAAGGAAAAATCATGGTTTGGGGTTACAGTCAGTATGGGGGTGTGCGAGAGATTGCATTGCTGCCCATTACATTACAAACCACAGGAGAGGGCAAATTCATTAGCAGGATAGCGCTCCTTCGATTAATTCAGCCTCCACATCAAAGTTCCTGAAAGCAAAGAAGGTCAATGTGCTCCAGGATTGGCCAACCCAGTCACCAGACATGAACATTATTGAGCATGTCTGGGGTAAGATGAAGGAGGAGGCATTGAAGATGAATCCAAAGAATCTTGATGAACTCTGGGAGTCCTGCAAGAACGCTTTCTTTGCCGTTTCAGATGACTTTATTAATAAGTTATTTGAGTCATTGCAGAGATGTATGGATGCAGTCCTCCAAGCTCATGGAAGACATACACAATATTCATTATTTTTCCACTGCACCATGACTTTATATTCTACATTGTACATTATTTCTGTCAAGTGACAAGACTTTTGTCTAAGTAAAGTCAGACCTTACTGTCCTAATTAAATAATTAAAAATCAAGGCATGATCATATTTTATTTTTGGTAAAATAAGCGTAATCTAGAGGCCTTTGCCTTTCATATAAGCCACTTCTGATAGCAAATGATCAACTAGAAGTCAAGTTATTATTAGTTGCTACTAAAACTTCCGGATAGGCGACAAGACTTGATATAAGACTTGATAATATGATATATTAAATTAAGAAAAATACAAAAATTAGACACTTGAAAAAATGTCAGCTTCTCTGGATTTATGATTAATAGTCGTGCCTATAAAAGACCTCTAAAGTTATAGACCTTTAAAATTCTCCAAATGTCATGTGTTTTACAATTGTACATGAACACCAATACTTACTTATTGTATAAAACAATGTCAGGCACCCAAATCATCTCTGACGGGACTCTAATAGACGTCACATTATCGAATTCGGACGGATTCCAGCGCAGTTTATAATCATTCCACTCCTGTAGGGGATCAGAGAGTCATTTTTTAGAGTAAATGTGCATATTAATAAAAACTGCTACAGTCAATACCTTACTATATAAAGTGAAAACTGTACATTCATTCATTTTCCTTCGACTTCAGAGGTCGCCACAGCGGAATGAACCGCCAACTATTGCAGCATATGTTTTACACAGCGGATGCCCTTCCAGCCACAACCCAGTACTAGGAAACATCTATACACACTCATTCACACACATACACTATGGCCAATGTAGTTCATCCAAATCACCTATAGCGCATGTGTTTGGACTGTGGGGGAAACCGGAGCGCCCGGAAGAAACCCAAGCAACATTCAAACTCCACACAGAAATGCCAACTGGCCCAGCTGGTACTCGAACCAGTGACCTTTTTGCTGTGAGGCAACAGTGCTAACCACTGAGTCACCGTGTCGCCCTATTTATTGGTCATTAGAAATAAATATAAAGATCATCACCTGTTTCAGCCAAACGTTGGTCGTCATCATTTGATTTTTCTCATCCTGTAAAACATCAGAAGTTTACATCAAACATGGGAAAAAAACCCAGATTTACTTTAAATGAGGGATTAGAGTCATATTTGAAGCCTAGCAACACCCTAGCAACCGAAAAACAACGATAATCATGTACTTTTTTTCACTTTTTAATATTTTTATGGCATTTTAAAGGTCCTGTGAAAGTCAAATACAATTTCGTAGATGCTAGTATCAGTATGCTAGTTTCTAAAGATATTTATAAGCTAGTGTGCTTCAAAACAGTGACAAAATTCGTGTTTAGAAAATATGCACCAGATATAAATATCCAATGTTTGCAGTCTGAAGTCACTTCTGTCTAAATGGATCAATGATGTTTTTTGACATCACCTCATATTTCAGTTTCTCATCAAGTCCAATCAAAGGCTCTCTAGTGTCTGACATGCCCCGCCCCCTTCAAAACGCTTCTCATTTGCTTTTCATTTGATGCCCTTGAGCTCAACCACTCTCACTGGCAGAGCTGTGAGAAAAACAAAACGCTATTGGCTGTTTTTTTTAAAGGGGAGGAGCTACACTATGTCCGGCCCTTTCTTTATGTATCAGTTGAGATTACATCAAACATCGAATAAAAAATGCACATTTCAAAGCACTTCACGGGACCTTTAACTATACACTCATACATATGGACGTCAAACCTACAGAGAAAGAAGAGAAATGAAGGAAAGAACAAAAGCATTTTACATTCATATGCATTATGACCTCCCTTCTCCCTCCCAAACTCCCTCAAAAACCTTGTGTTTATCTCTATTAATATATTTTCCATTGTCATACTTAATACAGCTTCCAAATCATGCACATTTTAATAATAACAATAACATTTACAGTTGAAGTCAGAATTATTCGCCCTCCTGTGATTTTCTTTTTCTTTCTCAAATATTTCCCAAATGATGTTTAACAGATTCAGGAATTTTTCACAGTATTTCCTATAATGTTTTTTCTTCTGGAGAAAGTCTTATTTGTTTTATTTCGGCTAGAATAAAAGCAGTTTTTAATTTTTAAAAGTCATTTTAAGGTCAATATTATTAGCCTCTTTAAGCAATATTTGTGTTCAGTTGTCTACAGAACAAACCACTGTTATACAATCACTTGCCTAATTACCCTAACTTGCCTAATTAATCTAGTTAAGCCTTTAAATGTCACTTTAAGCTGAACAACATAGAAAAAACATAGAAAAGAGCAATACTTCTGTCAGGATCCTATTGATACATTGCCAGTATTTAAAATATCAATACTTTAGGATCAATCCGCCCAGCCCTAATTTTAAGTATTAATATCATAAGCCCCCTTAAGAAATGTTCTTGTCTACAGAACAAACCACTGTATGTTATACAATGACTAGCCTAATTACCCTAATTAATCTAGTTTAGCTTTTAAATGTCACTTTGAGCTGAATACTAGTATCTTGAAAAATATCTAGTCAAATATTATGTACTGTCATCGTGGCAAAGATAAAATAAATCAGTTATTAGAAATGAGTTATTAAAACTATTATGTTTATAAATGTGTTGAAAAAAATCTTCTTTCCGTTAAACAGAAACTGGGGGGAAAATATACAGGGGCGCTAATAATTAAGACTTCAACTGTATATAAAGTCAATCGCTACTGTAATTTAATGTATTCTGCTGCTTTGAACTGGCTTTTGTTTGCCTCTGCATTATAACGGCGCTCTTGTATTGTAATGTTTTCAAGCATCAAGAACATGCAAATTATCAACTTACCACATCAATAAGCTGAGCGATGGAGAGGCCAAACTTGACGATAACAACATCGCTGATGTTTCGCACGGGTCTGGACCACTTATTATACCCGATGAAGAGTTTGTGGAAGAGTTTGTCCTCTGCGTGTGCATGAATCCAGCCGTCTGACAAAACTGACACACAATGGCAGATCCCCATTAGACATATGCTTATACAGCTGAAGTCTGAATTATTAGCCCTCCTGAATTATTAGCCCTCCTGTATATTTTTTCCCCACTTTCTGTTTAATGGAAAGAAGACATTTCAAAACATAATAGTTTTAATAACTCATTTCTAATAACTGATTTCTTTCATCTTGCCATGATGACAGCACATAATATTTGACTAGATGTTTTTCAAGACACTAGTGTTCAGTTTAAAGTGACATTTAAAGGCTTAACTAGGTTAATTAAGCAAGTTATATATATAAATATATATGTAGCACGTTCGCCTCACAGCAAGAAGGTCGCTGGTTCGAGCCTCGGCTGGGTCAGTTGGCGTTTCTGTGTGGAGTTTGCATGTTCTCCCTGTGTTGGCGTGGGTTTCCTCCGGGTGCTCCGGTTTCCCCCACAAGTCCAAAGACATGCAGTATAGGTGAATTGGGTAAGCTAAGTTGTCCGTGGTGTATGGGTGTGAATGGGTGTGTGTGGATGTTTCCCAGGGATGGGTTGCAGCTGGAAGGGCATCCGCTGCGTAAAACATATGCTGGATAAGTTGGCGGTTCATTCCGCTGTGGGGACTAATAAAGGGACTAAGCCGAAATGAAAATGAATGAATGAATATATATATATATATATATATATGAAACCTATGCATATATAATGTATCTGAATATACTATAGTTTCAATATAATGTGATTTTACTAATATAATATGATTTTTGATTTGCTCCATTGTTAATAATTTGTGTTTGTATATTCCTGTATTGCTATAGTTCACCCAAATATAGAAATCTGTCATAATTTACTCCCCATTTACTTGTTTCAAACATTTATTTATTAGCCCTCCTGTATATTTTTTCCGCCATTTCTGTTTAATAGAAAGAAGACATTTCAAAACATAATAGTTTTAATAACTCATTTCTAATAACTGATTTCTTTCATCTTGCCATGATGACAGCACATAATATTTGACTAGATGTTTTTCAAGACACTAGTGTTCAGTTTAAAGTGACATTTAAAGGCTTAACTAGGTTAATTAGGCAAGTTAGGTTTATAAGGCAAGTCATTGTATAAAGATGATCTGTTCTGTAGACAACCTAAAAAAACATTTCTTAAGGGGGCGAATAATATTGACCTTAAAATGTTTTGAAAAAATTAAAAGCTGCTTTTATTCTAGATAAAATAAAACAAATAAGACTTCCTCCAGAAGAAAAAATATTATAGGAAATACTGTGAGAAATTCCTGAATCTGTTAAACATCATTTGGGAAATATCTGACAAAGAAAGAAAAAAATCACAGGAGGGCGAATAATTGTGACTTCATCTGTATATTTAATAATTCAATGTATCATGATAATAAACGTGCGCAACTTTGATATATATCATATCTGTTAAAGTAATCTTTTTTGCAGCATATGTCAACATTGCGGGGTGGTTAGCACAATCGCACAGCAAGAAGGTCGCTGGTTCGAGCCCTGGCTGGGTCAGTTGGCATTTCTGTGTGGAGTTTGCATGTTCTCCCCGTGTTGGCGTGGGTTTCCTCCGGGTGCTCCGGTTTCCCCCACAATTCCCCCACAATTGGATAAGCTAAATTGTCCGTAGTGTATGTGTGTGAAAGGGTGTGTATGGATGTTTCCCAGTGATGGGTTGCAGCTGGAAGGGCATCCGATGCGTAAAACGTATGCTGGAAAAGTTGGCGGTTCATTCCGCTGTGGCGACCCCAGATTAATAAAGGGACTAAGCCGAAAAGAAAATGATTGAATGAATGAATGTCAACATTGTGATAATACCGTATATACCGCGATAAAAGCTCCAGCAATTAATCGGAACAAGGCAATTTGATACCGGCAGAAGGCTAATTTTCATCATCATATGGCTTTATTTCATTAGTGGATTCATTCAGCACTGTAATTGATCATAAAGTGTCTGATAAATGTTTTGGAAAGGATGCAGGTCGTGGTTGAGGTCACTGCTCAGTAACTGAGTTAAATAAGAGACTGGACAAACAAAGCCTCCTCCTCACCCTAATTACTACTCATTCTTTAATCACCGCAGTCAGCTCTAATTAATCCTCCGGCCACTGATTTCTGATGGCTGTTCTTTTTTCTCTAGTACAGCTAGAGGAAAAACTGAGAGGAAACTGAAGGGAGTCACACAGGGACACAAAGCAATGCAAGCATGGTAAATACTAATAACTGATTTCTTTTATATTTGTCATGATGACAGCACAAATTATTTGACTAGATTTTTTTCAGGATACTAGTATTCAGCTTAAAGTGAGATTTAAAGACTTAACTAGGTTAATTAGGGTAATTAGGCAAGTCATTGTATAACAGTGGTTTGTTCTGTAGACAATTAACAAACAAATATTGCTTAAGGGGGCGAATAATATTGACCCTATTCAAAAAATTAAAAACTGCTTTTATTCTAGCTGAAATAAAGCAAATAAGACTTTCTCCAGAAGAAAAAATATTATAGGAAATACTGTGGAAAATTCCTGAATCTGTTAAACATCATTTGGGAAATATTTGAAAAAGAAAAAAAAAAAATTGTTCAAATAGAAATGTTCATTATTTTAGACTGTCTGTTTGCAGATATTATGATAATGTTCTCAACGTAATCTGGTTTAAGACATTTTAGATCACACAATATATATTTTGCCAATGGACTTTATATAGATTTTACAAAATATACAGTGCTCAGCATATATGAGTACACCCTACATTTTGAAAATGAATATGTTTCTCCATTTCTCAGTGAATATGGGTCAGATATTTTGGTGCATTTGAACAAAACAGATTTATTGAACAGATATATTTATTAAAATAATATTTTAGTCACCAAACATCTTTAGAAATAGAAATATAATACATTTAAATTCATGTAAAATATAGCAAAAAAACACAACCTACTGAATTTCAACCAATTTTTTTACATTTTTTGTTTCTCTTGATTTTTGCTCTTTTAAAATCTTTTATTTAATATTTTTCCCTAACATATAAATGTGGGTGTACTAATTTTAGACTGTTTATTAAGTTATTAAGTTATTTTGTCAGATTAGCTCCAGATTTGGCTTTAGCACTGACTAATCTAATGTATATGCACAGATATAATACTGTAAAGCTTCCTACAGAAAATATGAGTTTAGGTGAGAGATTTGTGAGCGGTGCACTCATATATGTTGAGCACTGTATGCAATTTATAGACTGTTTATATGCTGTTTATACACTCCAGTCATCTAAAATAATGTTTATTAATATTATAAAGTTATTAATACTCATTATAACAAAATTATTAATATTTAGTTATTAATACTCAGGACCTAATATTCATCATTTAAAATCCTTAAACTCAGTAATTCAATTAAAACATCAGATTATTCTTTGCGTTGTGCATGTTTCATATACATGTGAAAATTATTATTAAACATTCACGTGAACAAAAAATAATAAGAAATACATAACATTTTATAGGATATTGTGCATAAAAACAATGTTTACTGCATTAATTTTATTGATACTATATTGATACTGTATTTTAATATTGATTTTGAAATATTTAATATATTTAAATGTATTTTTATGTATTTTTTATTTTACTTTTTATTTATTTATTATTTTAATTCATGAAAAACAAAAAAATAAAACCACTTATACACTATAGTTTCAATATAATGTGATTTTATTAATATAATATGATTTTTTATTTGCTCTATTGTTAATAATTTGTGTGTGTATATTCATGCATTGTTATAGTTCACCCAAATATAGAAATCTGTCTTAATTTACTCATAATCATTTACTTGTTTCAAACATTTATGACCTTTTTTCTTTCAACAAATGAAGATATTTTGAGGAAAACTGGAAACCATTGACTTCCAGTTTTTCCCATGAAAGTCAAAGGTTACAGCTTTCCAGCTTTCTTTTAGATATAATATTTAATGTTTAACAGAAGAAGGAAACTCATAAAGGTTTATAATCACTTGAGGGAGAGTAAATATTAATTTTGGGTGCCCTCTAAGCCCTTCATAATCATAAATATAATTTCCGTTAATAAAACAAACTGTACTGACCAGGTTGGACGTGTTCTGCGATGACAATTAACATCCAGAGACTGTTCAGGAGTGTTTTTGTCCGGGTTTCCGCCATGTCCAGCGTCAGGAGTCCTCTAGAGAGCTGTACGATGGTCAGACATGATGCTCGGAGGATCTGTCGGTGTTTCTGATTCTGAGCTCCGGTTTCAGCAGACTCTCCGAGCGCCGCTGACTGACCCACAGCCTATGAGGAGCTAGAGGAAGACAGCCAATGAGGAGCCGGTGCGTCTCCTGAGCCAATCAGAGGGCGGAGCTTCAATGAAAAACTATAAAGAAGCAAAGTATAAACCTGTAGAATGAGGTTTTAAAGTTATGATCTTTCTAAATATGCCCCCAGATACTAAGAATTAAATTAGGAAATAAATAATTGCATGACGGTTTGCTTTCTGCTTTTTATTGTTTGTTTGTTTGATTGACATTCAGTGATTCTGGGAGCATCGTAACTAAAATGTTAAACATTAAATGAAAAGTAATACCTTTTTAACATTTATTTTTATATTTGATTAAAGGTTTACAACGTAAATCCACTTAGTTCCACTTGTTTGGTAAACAAAGCAAGTTTCTCATATAATATATCTACTAAAAGACCGAAGATATTACTTTACAAACTGTATTGTAAATAAATTATTTAAATATTCGCATATTAGCCATTAATATTACCAAAATTAATATAAAAACGGAATATATATATATATATATATATGTATGTATATATGTATGTATAGGCGTCATGGTGGTGCAGTGGGTAGCACGATCGCCTCACAGCAAGAAGGCCGCTGGTTTGAGACTCGGCTGGGTCAGTTGGTATTTCTGTGTGGAGTTTGCATGTTCTCCCCCTTGTTGGCGTGGGTTTCCTCCGGGTGCTCCGGTTTCCATCACAGTCCAAAGACATGCGCTATAGGTGAATTGGGTAAGCTAAAATGTCCATATGAGGTGGCGTGGTGGCGCAGTGGGTAGCGCTGTTGCCTCACAGCAAGAAGGTTGCTGGTTCGATGCCGGTCGCATTTCTGTTTGGAGATTGCATGTTTTCTCTGTGTTGGTGTGGGTTTCCTCCGGGTGCTCCGGTTTCCCCCACAAGTCCAAAGACATGCGCTATAGTGTGTATGAGTGTGAATGGGTGTGTGAATGTTTCCCAGTGATGGGTTGCAGCTGGAAGGGCATCCGCTGCGTAAAACATATGCTGGATAAGTTGGCGGTTCATTCCGCTGTGGCGACCCCAGATTAATAAAGGGACTAAGCCGAAAAGAAAATAAATAAATTTATATATTTTTATTTTATTGTTTATTTTTTAGCCCCAATTTATGACAGAATATATACATGTGCCTACCCCTCACAATGACGTCACTAGTTCCATTGAGTGCATTGAGTTTTTCATGTCTAGAAGACTGCGTGTCTCAGCTTGCATAGGTAAGTCTGCCATCATATACTACTGAATTTATTTACCTATTGGGAAAAATGACTATAGGAATACCAAACGACAGTAAACTCTAGTTTATATATATATATAAATAGAATATTGTTAAATGCATTTGTGCATCAAATGCATTTCAGTTTCATTGAATATATAGGCATATAAATTGTAATTATGCATTATTAAATAATCGTTTCATATAATATGTAATATTTGAAGGAATATTATGTTGACATGAATAAATATATACTTAATTATTTATTTATTGTTGTTACATTGTTTAATGAACGCTTCATAATGCTATGTATATAGTGCTATGTATGGTATATATAGTACTTTAATTAATAAATTAAATTGAGATTGATATATAAAACTTTGTAGTCGCTAATTCCACAGATCTGACAAAGTTTGCGATTTATATAACTGTATTGACTTTACAGCTCTTTCCACTACTATACTGAAGGCATACTGAAGCTCTTGTTGACCTCCTGTAACGTAATTCGTCTATTCAGCTAATCAAGCTGCGCAGGATTTGTGAATTCGTCCAATCGCCCTCTTTCTTCCGCCAGCCTTTCAGCAAATCAGGCACGAATATTCAGTGAACGTCAAGTTGTTTCATTAATATTTATAAGCTGTTCCTTCGCCATAGTAGGACTGATGTTTGTAGTATTTGGGCAGGGTTTAACAGCAGTATATTAAGGAGTTTACATCTGTGCTAGAGTCACTGGTGTAGCAGCGGTGTCCTCGCGTACAGAAGCTGAAGCACAGCAGGTAAACAAACGTAAAAACGTCACCATAATGAACTTTACTTTACTTTTCCTAAAAACGTCACCATAATGAACTTTACTTTACTTTTCGGCAGCGTTATGTAATGAACTTTGTCCTGCTAACGTTAACTGTGTACTGACCAAGCACAATGCCTGGCAACGGTGAAGTATAATGTTTTCTGCCCTTTTATTTTTGCACAGGGACTTCTCGTCAGTCTTGAAGAAAGGGATTTTCAACTAGTTTGCGATGAAGAAGGCTGTGCTGTTTAGCTTGTGGGGTGGTGTTGTTACCCCTCAGACTGGCCAAGCTTTTCAGAGGTTTGAGGAAACCACTGGCATTTCAAAGTATGTGATCTTTCTTTCTTTCTTTCTTTCTTTCTTTCTTTCTTTCTTTCTTTCTTT
>CAIGQW010056782.1:8686027-8699696 GCA_903798125.1 Danio choprae
ATATACATATACATATATATACATATATATATATATATATATACATATACATATATACATAATAAATATACACATCACACACACACACATATCAAGCTTTTCTATTTAGATGCGATTAATCACGATTAATTTTTGGGCCAGCACTAATTCTAACCTTAACAAATATGTAATTACTGTATTGTTAATTGCATAAATGCATTAACTTATATTAGCTAATTGGATTATCTAATTGTGCTTGTGTTTATATTTGTATGTTTATCAGGGTGTTGCAGAGGCAGAACTGGAGAAAAACCTTGAGCGAACCTTCAAGCTGATGTTCATATCAAGTAGTGATAGAGTAAGTCTTGAAGTTTCATTTTTCATTCATTTTTTTTTTTTTTGGCTTAGTCCCTTTATTAATCTGGGGTCGCCACAGTGGAATGAACAGCCAACTTATCCAGCATATGTTTTACGGAACGGATGCCCTTCCAGCCGCAACCCATCACTGGGAAACATCCACACACACCCATTCACACACATACACTACACTACGGACAATTTAGCTTACCCAATTCACCTATACCACATGTCTTTGGACTTGTGGGGGAAACCGGAGCACCCGGAGGAAACCCACACCAACACGGGGAGAACATGCAAACTCCACACAGAAATGCCAACTGACCCAGCCAAGGCTCGAACCAGCTAACTTCTTGCTGTGAGGTTATTGTGCTACCTACTGCGCCACCGTGAGGCCCGAAGTTTCATTTTATGCTTTTTAAAATTCATTGAAATGGTTCATATTTAGGCATTTTTATAATTTTCTGTCACATACAAAGCTGAATAATGAATAATGCATAAATAATTTGAAAAATAGTTCATATATTTTATTAGAATAAACAATCACACATTAGTATAAAAAAACAAATGAATGTAAAATATGAAATAAATATAATAATATAAATTCATAATTCATTGTAATAATTCATACAATTAATAATTAAATCATATTTAAATGACCCCAAATATGATTCAGATGTATAAATGAAAAACAGTATAAACAAACTAAACAAATAAATGAATGCAAATGTTATCAAAACTAATAATAAAAATGTGATTAAGTAAATGTAGAAATATATTAATGAATATGCTTCTATAATGAATAGGGGAAAATGTAATAAAACTATATGTAATAATGAAACCATAATAGGAGTAGGAGGAGGAGTAGGAGTAGGAGGAGGAGTAGGAGGAAACTAAATATTTTCCAAACTGTATTGTAAATCCAGTTTATAAAATATATACATTTTTATCTTTCACAAAATATAAATAAGGTCTTCATACAATAAACAATATCAATGTCCATGTCTTTTAAATGACTGAAAAATGTCTTTGTTATAAAGCATTATAATAGCTTTGTGTGATGGCTTTTATATGTGATCTGGGCTTCTTGGCTCTAAAATTATGTTGTAGTTATTTATGAATATTTTAAAATGAACAAGGCCACACTTATTTTCTTTAGATAACAGTCTTGCCAGTATCTTGGTTTCTGACCTAATTAGACTTGATTTTATAATAGATCCATTCATTCATTCATTCTCCTTTCGGCTTAGTCCCTCCATTAATCTGGGGTCGCCACAGCGGAATGAACCGCCAACTTATCCAGCACATGTTTTACGCAGCAGATGCCCTTCCAGCTGCAACCCATCACTGGGAAACATCCATACACACCCACCCACACACTACGGACAATCTAGTTTACCTGATTCACCTATATCACATGTCTTTGGACTTGTGGGGGAAACCGGAGCACCCGGAGGAAACCCACGCAAACACGGGGAGAACATGCAAACTCCACACAGAAACGCCAACTGACTCAGCCGGGGCTCGAACCAGCGACCTTCTTGCTGTGAGGCGATTGTGCTACCCACTGTGCCACCGTGCTGCCCTTTATAATAGATCATTTGTTTATTTTTGCGCACGTGTTTGTGTGTGTGTGTATTAATTAATTAATTTGATATCAAAGCAACATTTTCTTTTTTCCCCCCATATGTCTAAGTCGTAATATTAATACAAAACCCTTCTTTGCATTTGACTTAAAATATCTCAGTTGTTCTCCATCATATATTGAGTACAATATCAAGATTTAACTTATTAATTCATACTGAATCATGAATCGTTGTATCCTTACAGCCCTAGTTATAATCCATATTGCAAAACCAAACAATGTTTCTGGAGTCAATTCCTCCCGTGGTCTGCAGTGTGTGTGGTGTGTTATCTGTGTGTTTACGAGCGGCTTCAGAAAGCAGTGTTGGTGGAGATCAGTAAATGAAGCAGTAATGATAATGAGGGCCAGGTAAAGCCTGTGACCCCGCACTAATGAATCTCAGACTCATCGCTCACTCTCTGGGCTCATAATGACTGCGTGGGCCGCGGCATCAGGTCAGATGAGTTTCTTCAGACACAAACACCCATAGAACAGCCCATAAAACCAGGGAATCACCAGAGGAGACACCAAAACATTTCCTGCATTCACACGCATCACTGCCATTCATCTGCAGACACTGGGTTATAATAATGCACTATAATTAAATAGTGAATTAAGTGAAAAACGTACTGCTAAAACGTGAAATGCAAAATAAAAGCATAGAAATTAAAGCAATTAAAAAATATAAATGTATACTATAATGTATAAATGAAGTAACTTTAGTAAATTAACCAGTAAATGTCTAATAAAATTACTAAAACTATAAATAATGATATATGATAGATGGATAGATGGATGGATAGAAATTATTCATTCATTCTTTTTCCTTCAGCTTAGTCCCATATATATCAGGGTTGCCACAGAATGAACCGCTGTAGCATATGGCATATTCCAGCATATGTTTTACGCAGTGAATGCCCTTCCAGCTGTAACCCAGTACTGGGAAACACCCATACACTCTCGCACTCATACACAATGGCCAGTTTAGTTTATTCAATTCACCTATAGCGCATGTGCTTGGACTGTGGGGGAAACCGGAGAAATGCCAACTGACCCAGCCGAGACTCCAACCAACGACCTGTGAGGCGACAGTGCTAACCACTGAGCCACTGTGCTGCCCAGAGAGATATTAATATATATATATATAGTATAAATTAATACTAAGAAAATTTTATTTTTATAATCTACAGGATGGATTTCCTAAGTTAACCACTACTGGAGTTTGCCAGAGAGGTAAGTGCATCAAAGTATTAATAACATTTTCATTTTTGATAATATGATAAACGCTGAGAGTGACTTTCTTCATCTTTATTTTGAATTTGTTGTTCAGTCAGCATCTGGTTTAGTTATTAATGTTTGTTTTGGTTTTTTTTGGCATTGAGAAATAAATGCATATTTGGTAAGAGGTAGGGCTGCAGGATATTAAAAACAAATGATGCGATATTATATTTTTCAGTGATATACATTGATTATATTGATATTGAGTATATTCAATTTAATTCAAGTTTTTATTTTGTATAGCGATAATTATTGTTACAAAGCAGCTTATTACACACTCACCCGCCACTGTATTAGGTACACCTGACCAACTGCTCGTTAACGCAGATTTCTAATCAGCCAATGACATGGCAGCAACTCAATGCATTTAGGCATGTAGACATGGTCAAGACGATCTGCTGCAGTTCAAACCGAGCATCAGAATGAGGAAGAAAGGTTTTAAGTGACTTTAAACGTGGCATTGTTGTTGGTGCCAGACGGGCTGGTCTGAGTATTTCAGAAAGTGCTGATCTACTGGGATTTTCACACACAACCATCTCTAGGGTTTACAGAGAATGGTCTGAAAAAGAGAAAATATCCAGTGAGCGGCAGTTTTGTGGGCGCAAATGCCTTGTTGATGCCAGAGGTCATAAAGTGTGAATGGTCTCAGACTGCTTTCTTGAACATGACAATGAGTTCACTGTACTCAAACGGCCTCCACAGTCAACATATCTCAATTCAATAGAGCACTTTTGGGATGTGGTGGATCCCAACCCAGTACTAGTAAGGTGTACCTAATAAAGTGGCCGGTGAGTGCATATTGAATAATATTGAGTATGAAAACCCAATGAAATGAATGGCTCTATTTGGAAAGAGTTTATAATTTTATATTTCTTTAAGATTATTTTTTTTTAGAGTGCATCTGCATACAATAAAATAAACCAATCACAAACACAAGCATTAATAAAACAGTAGAGCAAAGATACAATTTCTGGGAGTCTAGCAGTATTCAGGTACACAAATTGAATAATCAAATGTAAAAATAACAGTGTTGTGTGTGTGCGTGCGTGCGTGCGTGCGCGTGTGTATAAATAAAATTGATCTTTCTTAAAGTTACACATAACATTATTTGTTAATTTAATTTACCTTTTGCTCTGCTGTTTCTCAGGTGGATTGTTTGTTGGGTCTCCGGATGATCCTCCGTGCAGCTCCATGCTGAGTGTGTCTGCGCTTCAGTTTTACACACAGCAGTACAGCAAGAGCGGATTCAGGTACACCGAGAACCTGAGCTCCTCAATCTGTGCTTTTGTACTTCCGTCTTCACGCTGAAGGATGTTTTTTGTTTGTTTATCATTTTTTAATTCAGATACGTTTGCTTAAAGGGAAAGTTCACACAAATATTCTGTCATCATTTACTCGCCCTCCTCTCATCCTCCAGACCTGTTTGAGTAACGTTTTTCTTCTGAACAAAAACAGAAGATATTTAGAAAAATGTCGGAAACTGGTGACCATTGACTTCCTTTGTATTTTTTTTTTTGCCTACTATGTCTGTCTACCATGTCTTTTCCAGTAGTTAAATAATATCTTTAATGTAAAATGTAAAATATTTGCTATAGAATTAAAAGCATGACTTAAAAAATGAAATATCCTAAAATAGATTAAAAAAAATACCAATAAAATAATATAATATACATTGGGCAGCACGGTGGCGCAGTGGGTAGCACAATCGCCTCACAGCAAGAAGGTCGCTGGTTCGAGCCCCAGTTGGGTCAGTTGGCATTTCTGTGTGGAGTTTGCATGTTCTCCCTGTGTTTTGTGTGGGTTTCCTCCGGGTGCTCCGGTTTCCCCCACAATTACAAAGACATGCGCTATAGGTAAATTGGGTAAGCTAAATTTTCCGTAGTGTATGTGTGTGAGTGAGTGAGTGAGTGTGTGTGGATGTTTCCCAGTGATGGGTTGCAGCTGGAAGGGCATCTGCTGCATAAAACATATGCTGGATAAGCTGGCAGTTCATTCCGCTGTGGCGACCCCTTATTAATAAAGGGACTAAGCCGAAAAGAAAATGAATGAATGATGGAATAATATACATAATATGTCATTTAATATTTAGTTTATTCACTTTAATTTAATTTTGTTAATTTATTATTTGTTGATTTAATGAACTTGAATTTAATGAATTACATATTTTATTAATTAAACAATTCATAAGTTCGCATGTGTATGTCGTAGTCAACATTTAATGTGGATCAAAAAGGTTTTTAAGGCAAGAAGGTTTTATTGAACTTTGATGAAAGGTTTGATCCAGTTCACATGTTGACTAGACATGCTGAGGAAATAATACTTATTCTTATATACTGTAAACTACACCTAAAATTAAATCATTTCAAAAAATTTAATAACATTAACAAATGCTATAAATATTAAAACAATTACAAAAAAATAACTCAAATTAAAATGAAAACAAAATATAGAAATAAAAACATCTAAAACTAAAAATAGGCTAAAATTACTGGAGAACATTTTTTTTCTATTTTATATATATATAATTATTATTATTATTATTATTTTTCATATTTGTATGTGACTGAATGCATGATGAGAATGAACGTGGATGTGCATCTGAAATGTCAGCAGGGTTTTGTCATGGCAGACTGTGTGTTTGTGTTTGAACTGAAGCTGTGGTAATGAATGCGAGCTCATGCGTGTGTGTGTGTGTTTCTCTCTCAAGAGGGCCGCTCAACTGGTATCGTAACGGCGAGAGGAACTGGCGCTGGATGATCTCCAGACCCAGGGCGAAGGCAAGTGACAGAAACACACCTGTGGCCTTTATTCTCCACAGCAGATGGTGACGCAGCCATCAGAGGATTACTGCACTCGCACAATTAAAATATCCCAATAATTAACAAAATCTTATGCTTCTAGGATGAAGGGTGGCCTACAATCATTTTTTTTCAGTAAGGAAAAGCCTCTTGGGGCATAAGTAATAGTAGTGCACAAGGGTTAATGAGTATACTGTGTGTAGAGCACTTTACTACAGTTGCAGAAATACTACAGTATTTACTATAAATTGGTACAGTACACCTCGCCATCCAAGATCTTAATTCTTTTCTTTCCTCGGTTGAAGTTTTTGAGGGAAAACCTGCAGTATTTTTCCCCCTATTGTGACTTCTACACATCAGAAATAAAGGCCGAAAATCTGTCACTGGGGCGGTAGCTTTTAAAAACGTACACTTTTGTTCCTAACAGTATCTTAAAGGTACATATTAATACCTAATGTGTACCTCAAAGTACCTTAAAGGTACAAAAGTGAACCTTAAAATGATAAAAGTGTACCCTAAAGGTTCTAATAATGTCCATCTGTGGGGTACAAAATGTATTTTTTGAAAAAGTACCACCCCAGGGACAGCTTCTGTACCTTTACTTTTGAGTATGTTTGGTGCTCTTATGAAATTATACAGTTGAAGACAAATTGTTAACCCAAATGTGAAATTATTATTATTTTTTAAATCCAAAAGATGAGATGTGTATATAGGTGTATCATAAAGAGGGCAGAATTTTCTACTGAACTAAACGTCTTGGTTTCGTCCGTAAACCATGTTCCAAGAATAGGCAACAAAGATGTGTGTCTGGAACAGACTATGGGAGCACTTCAGTCTCCCATAGTATTTTCCAGACACATGTTGGAATTCCCATATGAAGGGGAACGTTCTGGTTACTTCTGTAACCCATGTTCCCCGAATAGGGAACGGAGACATGTGTCTGGAACAGACTATGGGAGACTGATGTACTCCCATAGTCTGTTCCAGACACATGTTGGAGTTCCCATATGAAGGGGAACGTCCTGGTTACGACCGTAACCCACGTTTCCTGAGTAGGGAACTGAGACGTGTGTCTGGAACAGAATATGGGAGTACATCAGTCTCCCATAGTCTGTTCCAGTCACATGTTGGAGTTCTCATATGAAGGGGAGCGTCCTGGTTACGACCGTAACCCACGTTTCCTGAGTAGGGAACTGAGACGTGTGTCTGGAACAGAATATGGGAGACTGACATACTCCCATAGTCTGTTCCAGACACACGTTGGAGTTCCCATATGAAGGGGAAATATACTTGCCTATTATCGAGGTGGTAGATACTCTAAGCTATTGCGTTACATAAAAAATACTATAGTAAATACTATAGTGTTTGGAAGCATACTATTACTTGAATTAAGCTGTCGTAGTAACTATGTTATTGCTGTGGTACAACAAAACTGTAGTATCTGATTTTGATATAACACATTAACATATTTATACACATAGCTAGACCTGTAATCTTTATTGGTGCTGTCAAACAAATTATCACGTTTAAAAAAAGTTTGTACGCATGGATGTATTGAAAAAATGTTTATTACATGCCGCCATTTCTTCCATTTTTCAGCTAGTGTCTTGAACTTTCTCCCCTTGATGAGCAAAACCTTTTGGAAGTCTATAAGCTGTTCGGCATTTCTTATTTTAGCCGATTTAAACAATTATAAACAACATAAAACAGAAACATTTTGATGTTCTGATAGCGATTCCCATGTAGAAGAATCGCTTCCTGCCCTCCATCTGAATTTCGCGCGTCATCAATGACGTCATTTGAAAACAACCTATACAGCACTGTGCAAAAGTCATAGGCCACTATATTTTTCACCATAAAAAATGTTTAATGTCAGTTATTTCTATATATTTTTTCAACATGTCAGTTTGAAATATCAATTTACATTTACAAACATTATTTTTGTCATTAACTGTAATTATACAGTGAGATTATTGTCTGACAACAGCCAGTGCTCCACACAGAGATCTGATCTGATCCTCATCCAGTCTGTTACGAAGAATCAGAACAAACTGAGACCAACTCAATCCAGAAGAACTTTGACAACATCTCTAAAAACTTCCTGCAAAGCTACCTGAAAAACTGTGGGCAAACGTACCAAGTGTTTTAAATGCAAACTGTGCTCATACTTAATGTTGATTTGATTTAGTTAAAATAAGTTAATTGATAAATAAAACATATTTATGCATTATTTTTGAAAGCATCCTTACTTTTACAGCATTTTTACACAAGTGCCTAAATCTTTGAACAGTACTGTAGCTTTGCATGTTGGTTTTTTGAAGGATCTTAGAGATCTTGCCAAAGTTCTAATGGATTTGGTTTAATAAAACTGATTTGTTCAAATGCACCAAAATATATGACCTATATTCACTGAGAAATGCATAAAAATATACATTTTTAAAAGGAGCTATAGTAATCTGTTGAGCACTGTGTATTACTTCATATTAAAAAGAAAATATATTGTCATAAAAAACACTGTATTGATGTATTGTTTTGTCAGACAGTTTCTTATAATTGTCATCTGTGATTGTTTTTTGAGTAAGTATCAGTTAAACTGTATTTGCACAGATCATGATGCCTGCTTTAATGGTGACGGCTGGAAAAGACCCTGTTCTGCTGCCAGCGTTTGCCACAGGGATGGAAAACCTGGTGAGAGATATCTCTGTTCTTTCTTTTATTATGTTAAAGTCAGTGGTGTGAAGTAACAAATACTCAAATTACTGTCATTGAGTCGGTTTTCTCAGGAATTGTAGTTTACGAAGTAGTTTTTTTTTTTAATCTGTACTTTTACTTTCACTTGAGTACATTTTTAGTGCTGTATTGGTACTTTTACGCCAATATTTTCCTAACATACAGTCATTCATTCATTCATTCATTTTCTTTTCGGCTTAGTCCCTTTATTAATCTGTGGTCGCCACAGGGGAATGAACCGCCAACTTATCCAGCATATGTTTTACACAGCGGATGCCCTTCCAGCTTCAACCCATCACTGGAAAACATTCATACACACTCATTCACACACATACACTATGGACAATTTAGCTTACCCAATTCACCTATACGGCATGTCTTTGGAATTGTGGGGGAAACCGGAGCACCCAGAGGAAACCCACGCGAGAACATGCAAACTCCACACAGAAATGCCAACTGACCCTGACTTCTGCTGACTTCTACTGACTTCTTGCTGTGTGGCGATTGTGCTACCCACTGCGCCACCATGCTGCCCCACATACAGTCACTACTTTATTATTTTTTTTCTTGTCTATGGGAATTGGCTGAAGTAGAATAATCAGTCCTGTGATTCCTGTCCAATCAAATCACACATGGGAAAATTGCATCATACCGAACAACCTCAAGATACAAAAATGTTACATGCAACGATCGAGAGACTGTTTAGACTGCATGTCACTGATGAAAAGATGATGGATGCTTACTGAATGACAGTGATGGGAATAACGGCGCTAAAAGTAAACGGCAATACTAACGGCGATACTTTTTTTCAGTAACGAGTAATTAAATTAATTACTGTTTTTCCCGTTACAACACTGTTACTGACATTAAAATGAGCGATACTATAATTGAGGAGAGGAGGGGGAGGGACTATGTGTTCGGGGCTGGGGTGGGACACAACCAACCAGTGATGATGAGAATGTGATGATTGGCTTAGAGTACATTTCCATTGTTTGCCAATCAGAGGCAAAGTGGGGCGGGTGTTCACACAAGCACACTCACAGTCAGTCGCACACACTAACGACCAGGAGTCAGAATGATGGCAAATCCAACAAGTTTACAGGTAGCCTTTGCAAACTGGAAATATAAGCACTACTTTTCCCTCAAGGCAAGAATGTTTATGTATCTGCAACTTATGCCCAGGAAAAAAAAAAAGAGTCTCTCTGCGTCGGTGACAAGTAATTCTAATCTAATGAAGCGTCTCACGTCGTCACATGCCGCCACAAAATGAGTGGCTACACAGGTGATGACGTGAGCTCTGCTACCAAAGGAGGAGACGAAGCCACAACGTGACTAAATAAAGCAAATAAAATGTGATTTTTTTTTTTCTCCACTGCAAACACTTATTACTCAGACAGAATTAAGTGAAGTTTATTTCTAAACTAATTTCGAGAGGATCACGTGCTTATGATTGCTTGTGGCTGGATCTTCGTTTTGAAGAATCCCCCCTTCCACCCCTACTCCTCCTTTCCTAGATGGGTGGCACGGTGGCCCAGTGGTTAGCACTGTTGCCTCACAGCAAGAACGTCACTGGTTCTAGTCCTTACCAAGCCAGCCGACGTTTCTGTGTGGAGTTTACACATTCTCCCCGTGCTCACGTGGGTTTCCACCGGGTTCCCCGGTTTCCTCCCACCGTCCAAAAACATGCAACTTAAGTTTTTGGATTGACTAATCCAAATCGGCATCATAGACATGCTCCTAGTAAGTAGTCATCTCAAGAGCAATCACTATCTGTTCATTAGCTACTACAGCAGGAGGGTTCTCGAGATCTACCTGAGCTCAAACTCCCCTCTCGCCTTGCAAACGGGAGGGAGCCCCGGGCTCGAGGATCTATGAGCTCAGGGCTCTCTCCCGGGACAGCATGCCAAACAAGCTTAATAACCAATCATCAGCTAAGTGTGAACTCTTGAAACAAAATAATATCTAGATATGTAGTTGAGGACATGCTGCTGTTGTCTCTCACATTGTCCCACAACAACATTAAAATAATGTAGATTAATGTACAATGTTTTATATTTATTTTATAGTCATTTGACAAATTAGATTTTTTTTTAAGTAATTCAATAGTTACTTTCCCTGGTAATGAGTTACTTTTATAATTATGCAACTCCGTTACTAACTAGTTACTATTTGTGAGAAGTAACTATAACTACCCTTTTAAAGGAATGTGCTCAACACTACTGTATGACTGAAATGGCCTTAAACAATAACTAAATGCACTACAGAATGTTACATTTTTACACACACACACACACACACACACACAAACACACACACACACACACACACACACACACACACACAAATTGCATATAAATGCATCAACATTTCACAGTGTAATATTCACTACTCTTGAGTACTTTAAAAAAAGGGCTGCTTTTTGCTCATACTTTGAGTAGTAATGGTACTTTTACTTGAGTATGATTTTTCAGTACTCTTTCCACCACTGGTTAAAGTTCACACAAAAAATAAACATTCTGTCATCATTTACTCACCCTTTACTTATTCCAAACCTTTATGAATTCTCTGTTTGAACACAAAAGAAGATATTTTGAAGAATGCTGAATACCTGTAACCATTGACTTCCATAGTATTTGTTCTTTGCTACTACGGATATCCATGGTTACAGGTTTTCAGCATTCTTCAAAATATCTTCTTTTGTGTTCAACAGAAAGAAACTCATAAAGGTTTGGAAAACCAGGAGGGAGAGTAAATGGTGTGTAATTCTTCTATTTACCTTTGGGTCAACTATCCCTTTAATGCTAATCATGCCAAAATCAACATAATCACAACCTACAGAGTTGTATTATTTCTCTGAGCTGCTCGAGGTTTCAGACTCTATTCAGACATTATTTGAAGTATATGGCAAGTTCTGAATTACATATTAGTCTGATAATACTTGAATTAAGGTGCATTTCAGTATTGTTTTCAGTGATTTTGTTTTTCAATAGTCGTTTCAATAGTAATCAATGTGCTTGAGAATTTCGCAGAAGGACAATATATTTTGTGATACAACAATTTCACATTAGTTTAATTTATTCACTTTAATTTGTCACATTTGACCCACTAAAATTGCTTAGTTTGGAAATGATGTTTGGAAAAACATGTTATTACCTTGTACTGTTATTTTGAGCTGATTTTTTATTAAATTTTTTCTGTCTGCAGGTCCCAAACCTCAGCAGGGGCCACATTGAGCAGTGCGGACACTGGACTCAGATGGAGAGGTGAGACCACGCTTTTCACTATAAAAATGCTGATGTTGCATGAAATGGCTTCAATGTTATGCTGTGTATGCTTACTTGAGGGATGCTTTTTCAGAAAATTTCTCATCCTTCTTCTCATAAGGATTTCTTATCCTGTATCTCCATTTAAAAAGGAATTATATCAGTAGCAAATATCTTGAGTTATGTGAGATTACTTGAGCTTACTTAAGATTACTTTTTTGCATAAATAAAAGGTAAAGGTGGTTTAGTGGTGTTAGCACTGTCGCCTCACAGCAAGAAGGTCGCTAGTTCGATTCCCAGCTGGGCCAGTTGGCATTTCTGTGTGGAGTTTGCATGTTCTCCCCGTGTTGATGTGGGTTTCCTCCGGGTGCTCCGGTTTCCCCCTACAGTCCAAAGACATGCGCTATAGGTGAATTGGTTAAGCTAAATTGGCCGAAGTGTATGAGTGTGTGTGTGAATGCGAGAGTGTATGGGTCTTTCCTACTGGGTTGTGGCTGGAAGGGCATCCGCTGCGTAAAACATATGCTGGAATAGTTGGCGGTTCATTCCGCTGTGGCGACCTCTAAAATAGAGACTAAGGAAATACGTGCTCCTGGTGATGCGACAATAAAAGTGATTTGTTTTGATTTAAAAACCTGCATTTTATTGAGATATTTCAAGCTCTTGTTCATTTTTTCTTTCTTTAAATAAAAGACGTCAAAACAAACATCTATAATTTATAACATCTAATATAATATAACCATTTTACACAAAATATTTTTGTTGCTTGTTCAAACTACTTATTTATAATGAGCTGAAACGACACAATTTTGTGACGTCCGCCTATGCAAATACATTTTGAAGATGTTTTAAGGTATTCATATTTAGCATGAGGGCATAAAAATATAGGACATTAGCCTCATTACAGACGTGTTGACATTAAACTCATATAGTGACAGGTTTCATGTCTGAACGCCTCCAAAATTACATGCTGCTTAAATGTCAGCAAGGTATCAGGAATACTGGCTTTACAGGAAATTGGACACTAAAAAATAATTGACGGACTGTCTGACCTTTAGCACTGGAGTTCACTTATAGTTAAATGAGAAGTTTAATCGCTGATGGGATGAAATGGGTTAATGTGATGTCAGGTTATGTTATGCTAGATTATGTTATGGCTGTGAAACGGCCTACAAGTCACTATATGATAAATGATGCATGCTTGCAATTATTCATTATATTATAACTATACGTTATATTTATTTGTTCATCCTTCTAGAAACAGATTCCTTTTAAATTAAATGTTTATTGTACTTATTTCATAAAATACTTAGTCATAGTAATGAGATTAAAAAGTCATAATTCTGAAAAAATATCTAAATAATGACATCTTAAGCTTTCATTTTGAGGTAAAAATATATCATTTTTAATTGATTATTGATGCTACATCACATACACTACATTATTTATTAACTGAAAGCTCGATAATATGATTATGTTGACAAGATATTATATATTTAATTTTACACATATCCTTTTTATTATTGGGGTGAAATATGAAATATGATGTTTTTGTCTTGTGTGTCATGTTAAAATCAGGGAGATGTAGATGTTTTATAATTATTATTTTTTTTTATATATATGCAAGTACTTTTTTTTTT
>CAIGQW010056782.1:8760130-8785246 GCA_903798125.1 Danio choprae
GCTGTTCAAAACTATCCTAGAGCGCCATCTGATGTTCAAAACTAGCCTAGAGCACCATCTGCAGTTCGAAACTAACCTAGAGCACAGTCATCTGTTAAAACTAGCCTAGAGCACCATCTGCTGCTAAAAATAAGCCTAGAGTGCCGTCTGCTGTTAAAACTAGTCTAGAATACCCTCTGCTGTTAAAACTAGCCTAGAGCAACATCTACTGTTGTTAAAAACTAACCTAGAGCAGCATCAGCTGTTAAAAACCAAGCTCAAAACTGATTCACGAAAGAATTGCAATGCCCTGAACAATCTCACAATTAATGTAAACTCAGTTATTCTCCACATCTGTAAGGAGCAGCTCTCCTACATCTCTCCCTCCTCCTCCTCGTCCTCTTTCTCGGGCAGCTGCATCTTAATCCAGCCTTCACCGGCGTGTCCGTGTTTCTTCTGGTGTCGTTTATAGTTGTCCCAGTGGCCGGTGGTGTACCCGCAGTGCTGGCATTTAAAGGGTTTTTCGCCGGTGTGCCGCAGCATGTGCCGCTTCAGGTTCATGCTCTGGTTGCAGCTGTAACTGCACACGCTGCACTGGAACGGCTTGGAGCCCGAATGGATGCGCTCATGCCGCTTCAGATTGGCCAGATTTCCGCAGGCGTAATCGCACACGCGGCACTTGTATGGCTTTTCGCCGGTGTGCACTCGGTGGTGCCGCTTAAGGTTGTCGAAGTGCGCAGACGCATAGCTGCACTGCGGACACTTGTAGGGCTTTTCTCCGCTGTGCGTCTTCATGTGGCGAGCGAGGTGGTTGGGATACTGTGTGACGAACGGACATGATGTGCACGGAAACAGCTTGTCGTCTTTGTCCGGGGAGCTTTTGGAGAGCATGTCTAGTGTGCATTTGCTGCAGATCTGCGGCGCCACGGCCTCCTCGTCGTCCAGCACGGCTCCACACACGCGGCAGCTGAAGGGGAACAGCAGCTCAGGCAGAGGGTCAGACTCTTCGGACAAACCCTCAGTGTGCAGGAGGGTTGGAGGAGGAAGAGGAGGAGGAGGATGATGATGATGATCGTAGTTTTGGAGGAAGTCTGGGTCGCTGCTGATGTGCAGAGTGAGGTCCGACACCACAGATTCTGAAACACACACACACACAATTAATCTTCCTCTTTACAGATAATATCGTTTTAGGAACTTCATCACTTCTACTTCCCTATACAAAGTGCTGTGCTTCCTCTTTTGGCTTGCAGTATAAAGTGCAAAATGTGTAAAGAATCAGATGCAAGCAGTGGGAATTTACAACAGCGAAAAAATAATAATAATAAATAAACAAATTTTATATATATATATATATATATATATATATATATATACACATGGCCGCCAGGTCTCCGCACAGGTCACGTGAGTGAAAACTATCAATAGCAGAAACATGCATTGCAAAAGCCAACTCAGATGGATCAATTACCTTCCGTTAAGGCAGTAGTTTTGTCCTCCTTATGGCTCTTGGTGTGTTTCTTCAGAGAGTGGCTGTTGCTGGCCCTGAAGTCGCAGTGTGCGCAGCTGAGATCTTTCTCCTGCGTGTGCATGCGCTGGTGCCTCTTCAGGTTTCCCAGAGAATTGCACGCAAACGTGCAGAACTGACATTTGTATGGTTTCTCTCCAGTGTGTGTGCGCACGTGTCTCTGCAGATTCACCAGCTGCGCCGAGGCGTACACACAGTGCGGACACTGGTATGGTTTCTCACCATTGTGCGTCTTCATGTGCCGCTTCAAGTGATTGGAGTAGCGCGAGCTGAAACAGCACAGCTTGCAGGAGAACGTTTTAGATGCGTTTCCGTCAGACCTGCTTTGGTTTATGTTCTCTAGTGTGTTGTCTGCTGGATGAGCGGGCTCCAGGGATCGGTCCTGCCGGTTGTTTTCTCCACATTGAAGGCAGTACAGGCCAGTGAGAGGGTCACCCAGCAGCTGACCGCACTGCCTGCAGGAAAGATATGGTGCAAACGCAGCTTCGGGAGCCATTTCTTCACGCTCGCTCTCTGTGTCTCGAGGGTCCTCGAAGTCACTCTCGATGTCGAGACGGTTGTAGCTGGAGCAGTCCTCATCGCTGAAGCCATACACCGGCATGCCCATATCAGCTGCCACAGAGTCTGGAAGAACATCACAAGAGATGCTTGCTTATGCAGTATTTGGTTATCTTTTTATATACACACATATATATATATATTTACTGAGTTTTTGCATTTACAATTTAAAGCAGAACGTTACCCCTCCCCAACCACGGAAATGAAAGAAACAAAGGGCATGTATATCCATACACATATACAGTATATATATATACACACACAAATATATATAAAAAAAAGTAATTAAAAAATATTTAGAAAGGAAGAAAGGAAAAAAAGGTAAACTAACAGTATTTGGTTATCTTAATGTTTATCTTTACATAGCTATGGCAAAATGTTTTATATAATGTTAACTTTATATAGTAATGGCAAAACTTTAGCTATATAAAGCAAAAAGCTGTTCTACCATAATGATGAAAAAGATGACGGTGATGATACAAAAAATAATAATAATACTAATAATAATCATAATAATAATAATAATAATAATAATAATAATAATATATTACTACAACTAATCATAATAGCAATTGTTATATTACATAATTATTATTATTGATATAAAAATTATAAAAATAAAAATAATAATAATAATAATAATAATAATAATAATAATATTAATAATAAATTACTACAACTAATGATAATAGCAATTATTATATTACATTATTATTACTGATATATAAAAAAATAATAATAATAACAACAACAAATATTATTGTATCAATGAAAAAAGGCCATAAGAGTAGCTTTTTGGGTCAGTGAAAGCTGCAATAAAATTATCTAATAAAAAAATATAATAATATAACACATATATTTTTATTATTATATTTTTTATTTTACCTAAAATACTAATCATTAATTTAATTTAATAAATAATAATTTATTTAAAAAAATTACAATAATAGCAAATGCTTGGTATGGAATAAAATTATGCAGTCAGTTATTACATAGATAAGGCCCTGGTTGGCATTTTGGATCTGTGACAACAACAGTGAAATATGTATTATTATTATTAATAATAAAACAATAATAATAAATTAGTATAACTTATGATATGATAGCAAGTACATTATTATTATTATTATTATTATTATTATTGACAATATAATAAAAATGCATAATAATTATAATAACAACAATAAATATTATTATTATTATTACTATTATTTTATTATATCACTGAAGAAAGGCCATAAGAGTGGCTTTTTGGGTCAGTGAAAACAGCAATATAATTATCTAATAAATAAATAAAATTATATAACATAAAATGTATATTATTTATTATTATATTTTTTACATTTCCAAAAATACAAATAATAAAATAAATGTATATAATATAATATAATATAATTTAAGAAACTGTGTCAAATTTTGGAGCCTATTAAAACTATTAATTTATCAATTTAATAACATTATTTTTACAGTTAGCCTTGTACCACTGGCACAGGTTTAGTCAAAGTATAGAACAGTAAAGCAAAAATAAATAAATCTTAAAACTTGAGGTTGTCTAAAAGTAATTAATATTACGTCACTGACCTGAGTCCCTTTCAAAACCAACAATCCTGTAGTCATTTTCTCCAAAGCCCAGTTCCTGTCCAAGGAGAAAGTCGCTCTCCAGCACCAGGTTTTCCTGATTACCAGCAGCCACACCATCTTCAGCTCCCACTACACACAAACAGCACATCACAGCTTGTACAATACAGTTTTATTAATATTCACCATGCTGGAACAACTCTTAGCCACATCAGTCTGACACATGAAACTATATAGTCTCAGTACAACATTAAAGACAATACATTTTTAGCTGAAACTACAGTCCTTGATGATTCATTAAAAAGGTCAAGCAGAACATCGCTTCATAAAACCTCAGGTTAACATAAAGCCACATTTTCATACACATTGTGGAGTCATTGTGAAGTGTAACCTTAATAGTGAAAGTTTTTCATTTGCTTGTTTGATTTGCTTTGTTTTAAGGCCTGTGACTGTGAGATCTCAAGTGCATTTAAACCATTTGTGTATAAGAACTTATAACATTTGTAGTTTTATCAAAGATTAATTGTAGTTATTTTTATACAATAAATGCAGTGTTATTTATTTACATTTGATTAATTAATTTTTGGGCCTCACAGTGGCGCAGTGGGTAGCACGATCGCCTCACAGCAAGAAGGTCGCTGGTTCGAGCCTCGACTGGCTCAGTTGGCATTTCTGTGTGGAGTTTGCATGTTCTCCCTGTGTTGGCGTGGGTTTCCTCCGGGTGCTCCGGTTTACCCCACAGTCCAAAGACATGCGGTATAAGTGAATTGGGTAAGCTAAATTGTCCGTAGTGTATGTGTGTGAATTAGTGTGTATGGATGTTTCCCAGTGATGGGTTGCAGCTGGAAGGGCATCTGCTGTGTAAAACATATGCTGGATAAGTTGGCGGTTCATTCCGCTGTGGAGACCCCAGATTAATAAAGGGACTAAGCCGAAAAGAAAATTAATGAATGAATAATTAATTTTTGGGCCTCACGGTGGTGCAGTGGGTAGCACGATCGCCTCACAGCTAGAAGGTCGCTGGTTCGAGCCTCGGCTAGGTTAGTTGGCATTTCTGTGTGGAGTTTGCATGTTCTCCCCGTGTTGGCGTGGGTTTCCTCCGGGTGCTCCGGTTTCCCCCACAAGTCCAAAGACATGCGGTACAGGTGAATTGGGTAAGCTAAATTGTCCGTAGTGTATGAGTGTGAATGGGTGTGTATGGATGTTTCCCAGAGATGGGTTGCAGCTGGAAGGGCATCCGCTGCGTAAAACATATGCTGGATAAGTTGGCAGTTCATTCCGCTGTGGCGACCCCAGATTAATAAAGGGACTAAGCCGAAAAGAAAATTAATGAATAATTAATTTTTTTACCTGTTACAATTAGACTCTCCAGAAAACTCTGATTTATGCAGATTATCTGTGCAACAAAATCATCCCAATCAATATAAAGTTATGAATTCTTTCCAAATTGAGCTATACAAGTCATTTGCTGAAATTGTATTCATACCGCAATACACACTGCTCAACATATACGAGTGCACCCTTCACAAATCTCTCATTTAAATGAATATTTTCTATAGGAAGCTTTACAATATTATATCTGTGCATATACATTAGATTAGTCGGTACTGAAGCCAAATCTGGAGCTGATCTAACACAATAACTTATGAACCATCCATAATTAGTACACCCAAATTTATATGTTAGGGGAAAATATTAAATAAAACATCAAAAAAAACATCAAAATTCAAAAGAAACAATTTTTTTTTAATTGTTGAAATTTTGCAGTTTGTAATTTTTTTTCTAATATTTTGCATGAATTTAAATGTATTATCTTTCTATTTCTAAAGAAGTTCGGTGACTAATATTATTTTAATAAAAGTATCCGTTTATTAAATCAGTTTTGTTCAAATGCACAAAAATATCTGACCCATATTCACTGAGAAATGGATAAAATTTATGTTGAGCACTGTGTGTGTGTGTGTGTGTGTGTGTGTGTGTGTATGTATATATATATATATGTATATATATAAAAATCGCAGAAAAACAAAACATCGCAATGTCAGTTTTTTTCCAATATCATGCAGCCCTAACAGCTACATGAGCTCTGGAAGCTGAAATCTAGGTTATGATAGGAATGAATGGAGGAGGAAGGAACAGAGGCAGCAGATAAACGCAGGGAGTGGGTCAGGGATGAGGCGACCCCAACCCACAGCAGGAACAAGAGTCTGTCCAGAGGAAGCGCAGTGAGGAAATAATGACGACAGAAGAGGAGGAAGTCGATCTGTTTTCACTGAGACAGAACCGAGCTCACAGACACGTAACTCAATACTGAACAACAGCTTCTGCTTGATCATTTAGTCTTTCCTTTAAAATGTAAATAAAAGCTCAAGATTGACTGAAAAACATGCACGGTTGTCTTACAGAGACAGTAAAAGGAAAGGACAACAAAACAAATGAAAAAAAAATCAAGCATTGAGATATTTTGATTTTCTGTGATATACAGTTATTATGCATTATTATTATTATTATTTTATATTTCCCAAATGATCACGTTGACACATTTTTCAGTTGTAGTGCACTGAGATCATATTGGGCTCTTTTTTTCATTTTATTTCAGAAGCTTTGCGTATTTTTCTCCCTCCGTGTCCTTTGATTGCCATCTTTGGTGTGTCTATGTTACCTTCTCTTCTCTCTAAACAACAATCCAATGTTATTGCATTTGCTTCATTGGTTGCGAGAAGACGCATTTTGCTTCATTGGAAGTCTCCGACTCCCCCCCCTCTTAATAGCTGGTTAATAGATCTCATGTCATTTCTTTCTCTAGAAAAGGTTAAATATTCCATTAAGGGCTCTACTGACAGATTCTATAAAACCTGGACCCCCATTCTAACTCTTTGTCCTCATTAGATGCTGACAGAGATTGTCAGGGTAAACTTGTCATCATGTTGTACTGTGCTGTCTGGTAGTGTGAGTATTCTCCCTGAATTGTATTTGTTATTAGCCGATCTAACAAACTGAATGCAACTTCACAACGCAAGCAATTTCATGTTGCAAGAACCCTGGTCTGAATTTCACTGGGCCAAAATAAAATATATGAATTATTATGAATAATATAAAATATATAAATGATAACAAAATGTCCCACAAATACAAGACGAACGTCGAAAAATATTTATTATTATTATTATTATTATTGTTGTTGTTTCTTGAAGTAGCAATGCTATTGACTTGTCATTAGACTATAAAATTGGTCAAAATCCTTCATGAGGAAACGTGGCAAATTATCTATAATCAGTGATGGGAATAATGTCGCAATAAATAACCGGCGTTACTAACGGCAATATTTTTTTTCAGTAACGAGTAATCAAATTAATTACTGTTGCCCCCGTTACAACGGCATTACCGTTACTGACAATAAAATGCGTGTTACTATAATTGAGAACACTGAAGCAGTTTTCATGCGAGCAACGTCTCTCTCAGCCAGCCATAGGACCTCTCTTTTTGGGTGTGTGTGTGTTCGGGGCTGGGGCAGGACACATAATTAACCAGTGGTTAGATGAAGTACATTTCCATCGTTTGCCAATCAGAGGCAGAGTAGTGCGGGTTCACACACAAGCATTCGCACAGTCAGTGGCACACACCCACCAACGACCAGGAATCAGAACGATGGCAAATCCAACAAGTTCACAGGTAGCATTTGCAAACTGGAAATATAAGCACTACTTTTCCCTCGGTGAGGTGAAAGGCAAGAATGTTTATGTATCGTGCAACTTACGCCCAGGATAAAAAAAAAGAGTCTCTCTGCGTCGGTGACAAGTAATTCTAATCTAATAAAGCGCCTCATGTCGTCACATGCTGACACAAAATGAGTGGCTACACAGGTGATAACGTGAGCTCTGCTACCAAAGGAGGAGACGAAGCCACGACGTCAAAGCAAATAAAACGTACATTTTCTCCACCGCCAACACTTCTTACTCAGACAGAACTAAACACAATAATATCTAGATATATAGTTGAGGACATGCTGCCATTGTCTCTCACATTGTCCCACAACAACATTAAAATAGTGTAGATTAATGTACAATGTTTTATATTTATTTTGTAGTCTTTGACAAATTAGATTCTTTAAAGTAATTCAACAGTTACTTTCCCTGGTAATGAGTTACTTTTATAATTATGTAACTCAGTTACTAACTCAGTTACTATTTGTGAGAAGTAACTAGTAACTATAACTACTCTTTTAAAGGAACGTGCCAAACAGTGTCTATAATATAGTTAATCGTGGTTTTTCCTGGCTCAAAATAAGGTTGAGGTGGTACCCCAAACACTAATCATGAAATATTTGCTATTTGACATTTTACATTATTCTTGTAATCTTACCGTGTAAAACGTTCTCTTTGGTAAAGATTAAATACATGAGCAGTGCTTTACCATCACTTGGGGATTGTCAGTAGCAAAATTTGATGGAAGTAATTCGTAATTCTTTATGCAGGACAAAACCCTGGGTTTTGTCTAGATTTAGATTCAGTTATTCACTTATAAAAATTCATGTTTCATTGCTGGATGTATAATTTTTGAAGAATTATTCAGTGGCATATTTTTGATGGCTGGTTGTCGCCACCTTTTGGTTAAATAATGTAAATGCTGTGTTTTTCAAACACAGATTTGCTCATTTAAAATTTATGTTGCGTGGGTGTCGAGATCCCAATCTTTTAATGATTAATCGTGCAGCTTACACTGAATGCGTTAATGCAGGCTAAAGAAGTAGTGACAGAAAACACCTTTAATAACCTAAGAAACCCACCACATCCAAAACAACCTTCCACAACTTTTTCCGTCATCATTATATTTTACAGGAAAGCCTAAATGCTTTCATACATGTGACTTGAATGACGCGAGAGGCGATCTTTCTGAGATCGTTACACATTTAGGATTAATCTACAAAAAAATTATTATCCGCGGGTCACGTGTGTTCAGAACCGTGAATTGTGATCCGTACGAATCACGGATCAACCGTGATCCGTTACACCCCTAATGCATAGATGTTTATAAGGTCAGTTTAGATGCATTAAACACTCTCACACTCATTTCAGCAGTGAAATTATGAAATACATGAAGTTGAGAGAAAACATTGCAAAAGAAAGCAGAAGAAACCTAAAGTCAAACCTAAAGAGAAACATGCTGAACCTACACTTGCAATGCTGTGGATTGGACGGCTTTCTAAATAATAAAGATATTTTATAAGAATAAGCTGTTCGATCTCAAGAGAAATAAAAACAAATACAGAAATGTCTGAATGAAGCCATTAAATAATAATTAGAGATGGATTGAATGTGGTCATTGACATTTTTTGCATGCTCTTATTAATTATTATCAATAGAAATTAACAAATTGCGCTGATTTCAAAACTATAAGCAAATATCAGATGTTAAATCATAATAAGTTCAAGAAAATGTAATGCCATATCAGCAGCATTGGGTATATTCATGGCAACACTTGTACAAATTATTCAATATCATTCATTCATTCATTCATTCATTTTCATTTCAGCTAAGTCCCTTTATTAATCTGGGGTCGCCACAGCAGAATGAACCGCCAACTTATCCAGCATATGTTTTACGCAGCGGATGCCCTTCCAGCTGCAACCCATCACTGGGAAACATCCATACATACCCATTCACACTCATACACTACGGACAATTTAGCTTACCCAATTCACCTATAGCCCATGTCTTTGGACTGTAGGGAAACCGGAGCACCCGGAGGAAACCCACGCGAACACGGGGAGAACATGCAAACTCCACACAGAAACGCCAACTGACCCAGCTGGGGCTCGAACCAGCGACCTTCTTGCTGTGAGGCGATCGTGCTACCCATTATTCAATATATAATTTACAATCATAAACGGTTCTTAATCATTCATTGATTCTACAAAACAAATATACAAATAACAACAACATTGATAAAAACTCATACATGTTGTTTCAGTTTGATCAGGATAAATATTCTCAACTTCCTCCAGAAGACTTTTTAAATATTTCCCTTAAATATATCCTGAATAAAAACTCTCTAAAATCATTTAAAGGTAATTGAGGTAAAGTTGGCTTTATGTTTGCACATTCGGACTTTCTCCTTAATAATATAATTTCAGAAAAGTATTATTTGCAAACTCTAAATAGGGAAATCATATTAGCAGCCAATGACTATCAAAGCACAGCATTGTTCACAGTCAAACAAATAGTGCTAATGTTGTTTTGAAGTCATACTAACGTGATTTCAGACTGAATATTCAAAGTACCATAGTAAACAATATAGGGAGCATGCACTCCAAAAAATTATGTTTGCTGTTTGTTCAAACTACCTATTTAAAATGAGCTGAAACAACAATTCTTGAGTTCTTTTGGGGGGACAACTTAATTGTTCTATGTTTGATCCACTTAAATTTGTAAAAGCTAATAAGTTAACCTTAATTCCTTCATGTTGTCCCAACACAAATTGAATGTGTGGAACCCAGCATTTTTTTACAGTTTGTCTCAAGTTGTCACTGAACGAATGTCCGCAACATACAACCAACTTTACCTCAATACCCTCAGATAACGAGAGATAGGTTGAACTTTGAGAAGTACGCTCCATTTGTAAGCTCTTCTTGATTATTGTCAAAATAAAATCATGCTTTTTCTTTTCCAACAGTAGATTAAACAAAAAATAAAGTTAAAGACAACATTAAACCTGTTAATTGACGGGAAATCAAATGAGATGTGTATGAAAACTTACACTTGACAGGCTGTGGATTAGACTGTTTTCTAGATATTAATAAAGATATGGAGATGATTTTCAATACCAGAAAAAAATGACTTGCCGTTTGTTCAAACTACTTACTTAAAATGAATTGAAACAACACAATTCTTAAGGGTTTTTTGCAACAACTTAATTGTTTTATGTTCAATACACTTACATTTTTAAAAAACGTTTAAGTTAACTTAACAGATTTGTGTTGGGACAACATGAAGGAATTGTGAGGAACCCTGCATTTTATACAGTGTAGGACTTTAAGAACAAAAATAATGAGACCATCAGAATTGAGGTAAAGTTGTTTTTTTAATTCACACATTCAGACTTTCGCCTTAATAATATAATTTCAGAAAAGTATTATTTGCAAACTCTAAATGGGGAAATTATAGTAGCAGCCAATGACTATCATAGCACAACATTGTCCACAGTCAATTAAATAGTGCTAATGATGTTCTGAAGTCATACTAACGTGATTTCAGACTGAATATTCAAAGTACCATAGTAAACAATATAGGGAGCATGTCTCAAGTTGTCACTGAACGAATGTCCGCAATATACAACCAACTTTACCTCAATACCCTCAGATAACGAGAGATAGGTTGAACTTTGAGATGTACACTCCGTTTGTATGGTAATTATTGTCGAAATAAATAAACAATCTTTATCCCACAGTAAATTATACAAAAAAATGAAGTTAAAGACAACATTAAACCTGTTAATTGACCTGAAATCAAATGAGATGTGAATGAAAACTTACACTTGACAGGCTGTGGATTGGACTGCTTTCTCCTGGGCATTTTTGTCCTGGTTGTGTGTCTTTATAATCAGCAGTTCCCTGTTGAGCTGATCTTCATCACCATCATCTTCCTCTTCCTCATTTTCCTCTTCCTCCCCAGAACAAAGAGTTCCTCAAATCACTCGTAAACACCCGGTCAGACGCGCTTCATCACAAATATCCCCCAGAAAATCATGTCCAAACAACTGTTACTACTGGAGTTAGCGTGGGCTAATAATAAACTATAAATATTACACACATACAAAGCTGTTAAACCCGGTCATTCGCAATTATATGACCTCCACATCGCCAAACCCGAAGCTCGAAGACTCTTATTCACCTGCCTTAATGAAAAACGAGCTAATTTTAGATGTAATTTGAGTTTATGCTGTTGTCAGTAGAAGGCTAACTAGCATGACGGCTAGCCCCAAAAGCAGAACATAGAATAAAAGTCCAGGTTTTGTAAGTTTTTAGGCAGCAACAAAAACATCAGCGTCTCTCTGTGATAAATCACTGGTTTGTGTGGATTTCTGTGCCGGTAAAGTGTCTCCGTGTGCTGGAGAAGTGAAAGTCCACAAGTTGGTTGGCTGCTGGAGTTGTTGTTATGGGAATGTGCAGCACAGGAAGTGATTGTAAGAGTTCAGTGTGAAGCGGGGCGACACCCACTGGACAGTCTGAGAACTGCAGCACTATATCTTTTTCTAATAATAATAATAATAATAATAATAATTCATTAATTCAATCATTTTCTTTTCGGCTTAGTCCCTTTATTAATCAGGGCGTTTCTGTGTGGAGTTTGCATGTTCTCCCCGTGTTCGCGTGGGTTTCCTCCGGGTGCTCCGGTTTCCCCCACAGTCCAAAGACATGCGGTACAGGTGAATTGGGTAAGCTAAATCGTCCGTAGTGTATGTGTGTGAATGAGTGTGTATGGATGTTTCCCAGTGATGGGTTGCGGCTGGAAGGGCATCCGCTGCGTTAAACATATGCTGGATAAATTGGCGGTTCATTCTGCTGTGGCGACCACTGATTAATAAAGGGACTAAGCTGAAAATAAAATAAATGAATATAAGAAAACATAACAAATGTGTATAATTATAATTAACATGAATTTGAATTAATTATATAATTATTAATATTAAAGCATTAAATTCATAATTCAGTTTTGTTGGAATGTAAGGCTGAGAATAAGCATATTCAAATTGAGGATGAATAATTTCTTAAACACCTATGATGATTAGAAACCTATTACATTGTATGGGTCATAATTATTATAATATCCACAAATAAAGAATCTGCTTTGCGGCAGCTAGCTCTCTGCAACTCTTGGATGGTCGCCCACTGAAGCTAAGCAGGGCTGCGCCTGGTCAGTACCTGGATGGGAGACCACATGGGAAAGCTAGGTTGCTGCCGGAAGTGGTGTTAATAAGACAAGCAGGGAGTGCTCAACCTGCGGTCTGTGTGGGTCCTAACGCCCCAGTATATTGATGGGGACTCTATACTGCTCAGTGATCGCTGTCTTTCGAATGAGACAGAGGTCCCGACTCTCCTTTGAAAATGAGTAGGGGTTTATTCCCGGCATCCTGGCCAAATGTGCCCACTGACCTCCGTCCATCATGGCCTCCTAACTATCCCCATGTCCTAATTGGCTTCATCACTCCGTCTCCTCTCCACTAATCAGCTGGTGAGTGGTGTAGGGTCTGGAGCAATATGGCTGCTGTCGTGTCATCCAGGTGGATGCTGCACACTGCTGATGGATGAGGAGATTCCCCCCAATGTGTAAAGTGTGCTTTGAATGTCCAGAAAAGCACAATATAAATGTAAGGAATAATTATTATTAAAAAGTGTGCAAAAATAACCAACAGGCAAAAAAATAGTTTCTCCATTTTCCATTTATTGGAAAGAAGGATTGAGAATAAGAATATTAATAATAATAAATTTCACTTCTACCCTTCACACTTCTTAAAACTACATTATCTATAGTCCAAAACTACAGCTACTGTACATGTAGATCATTTACAGTATATAACAAAATCAAAACGTCTCACTTTGAGGACGAAATACTGTGAATAAAATAAGCAATAATATGCACATTACAATATCAGGACAGACACGTGATCTAATAACGTCATTTACAAGCTTAAAATTAAAAAGTGACTCACAAAAACAGCTTGTATGAACATAAACACTCTTGCACTGGTTGTCACAAGTGTTCGATTCTACGCAATTATGAAGCATTTAATAACAGTGGTAATGCTTAAAAGATAAAACAAGCCACTAATGTACAGTTCACTGCGGTTATAAATTAGTACCTCATGGCATACAGCCAATTCTGTGGCTAACAATGAAGTTATTGTCATCATTTACACGTATTGATGAGAAATGGCAGATTTGCAGTCGTTTTACTTATTGATCTTCATTCACACAGCTCCACAATCATATTCATAGCACCGAAAGCTTCTCCTGATAGATTATTTGAGTGATGCTACAGGGGCTTTGCTCATCGTCCAGGACGTTATTTTAGTTTATTGGAGTATACAGTACTACTGAACAGCCGTCACTGGCTCCTGATCAGGAGCTGAGAGGTTCATGGTAATATTGCCTTTAACGCTTGTCTTGAATATCTGCTGATATCCGCTGATGGACTGATCTCAGACCAGGCCCATAATGATGATGGTGGTTAAACCTTGATGATGCTGACGGATGATGATGTCCTTTGAAACTGGAGAAAAAAGAAGAAAGAAAAGTTGGTCAGAGAATAGTTCTGAGGAGGACATTTTAGCTGAGGTTGATGCTATACACTGTAAAACAATTCATCCAGCTTGGATATATTCATTCATTCATTTTCTTTTCGGCTTAGTCCCTTTATTAATCAGGGGTCGCCACAGCGGAATGAACCGCCAACTTATCCAGCATATGTTTTACGCAGCGGATGCCCTTCCAGCTGCAACCCATCACCGGGAAACATCCACACACACTCATCCACACACATACACTACGGACAATTTAGCTTACCCAATTCACCTATATCGCATGTCTTTGGACTTGTGGGGGAAACCGGAGCACCCCACGCCAACATAGGGAGAACATGCAAACTCCACACAGAAATGCCAACTGACCCAGCCGAGGCTCGAACCAGCAACCTTCTTGCTGTGAGGCGATCGTGCTACCCACTGCGCCACTGTGAGGCCCCAGCTTGGATATATTCAATATTTAAACTTTTTTGATATTTATTGAAAATTCTGAGACTATTTATCATCTTAGGTGATGATATTTCTCAATTAAAATTAGGGATGCTCCGATTGATCGGCCGGAAATCGGTATCGGCCGATAATCACATTTCACGACTTGATAGGTACTCGTTGATCTGGCCGATCTCATGAACCGATCGCAAGTGTTTGTTTACGAGTTTACAAGCAAAGCAAGATGCACGTGCGCACCCGGGTTATGCATCAGCAACGCTACAACACATGAGCAATGTTTCCAAACGGCATTTTTCTTAATGTAAAGCTGCTTCTGACCATTACATGTATCCAACATCCTTAATTTATTATCTTAGGTAAGGCGAGATCTCATACATAAAGGGTCATTGTGCTTATGCAATGGCAAAGTTATGAGTTATAAAGCTTGAAGAATCGGTACTCAGTATCGGCCGATCACCTTGACAAGGAATCGGTACTCGGTATCGGCTACAAAAATCCTGATCGGAGCAACCTTAGTTAAAATCATAGTGTCAAGTCATAATATTCAATATATTGTAATAATGAACAATATTGATATCATGGCCATTCATGGTATTTTGAAATGGCCTTGATATCAATATTGTGCATGTCCATTATCACAATATATTGAATATAGGTCTAGCTGACACTTTTAAAGTCACTTTTAAAGTTTTAAAGTCTTTTAAAGTCACCATGAAATCAAAATGTACTTATTTATATATGTATATAGCAGTTCTTGTTATAAACGATGTATCTGTGCACTTAATTAATTTGTAAAAAATAATTTGGCCTCATAAACTTTAAATACAATAACCTTCCCTCCGCCCTCGAAAAAAAATTCTTAAATTTTCTCAATTTTTTGTCACAAGTGGTTTTAGGGCGGAGCTATCAGTTCTTTAGGGTGGAGCTATGAGTCCTTTAGGGTGGGGCTATCAGTGATTTAGGGTGAGGTTATCTGTCATTTAGAGCAGAGCTATCAGTCCTTTATGGCGGAGCTATTAGTTGTTTAAAATCCCTTATTTCATTACTAATAGACAGTAATATGAGGTATAATTTTTAACATCTCTACTTTAAGCAACTAAAAGCTGACATATTTACATGCAACTGCATCAATATGCACAACAACAATTATATTTAATGAATATCCGCTGAATGCATAACAAAGCATGTTCAGATGCCAATTAAAAATATCACAGCAGGCAGTCCGGTAGCTCATATCCCTCATTTGTCAGTCGCTTTGTGTCTGCGAAATTAATGAATGCAAATGTATGCAGATTATCAAGTGTCAAGTGAAAAAGTTAGACACCCTATTGAATATCATGCTTTTACACATCAGGACATCGTAAAAAAAACAACTATCTGGTCTTTGGCAGGTCTTAAAAATTGGAAGATAAAACCTCAGATGAACAACATCAGATGACAAGTCACAGTGTGTTATTTATTTCACAAAAATAAAGCTAAGATAAATGGGTGACAAACCTATGATTCCCATCCTGTAGAGATGCACGTTTAGCAGTAATGACTAAAGTCCAGATTTTCTGGATGAGCTTCTCCATCTCTCAGATCATTCAGGATGAGCTCTGGACATTTACTTACTATTGAACACCTTGATGTTTAGTGTTTTCTTCCTCTTCAACTGTTGTGTTGTAGATTTGCTGCCGTGTTTGGGGTCATTGTCTAGCTTTGTCTCAGCTTTATCTGTGTGGTCATTCTGTTCACACACACCTGAATCTCCAGACCGACACACTGATCAAACTAATGCTCATTATCGTTTCAGGCGTTTAATTAGCACTGCCTGACTTATTTTTTTGCTAATGCTATATGTTGTTGTTTATTCATTCATTCATTTTGTTTTCGGCTTAGTCCCTTTATTAATCCGGGGTCGCCACAGCGGAATGAACCGCCAACTTATCCAGCATATGTTTTATGCAGCGGATGCCCTTCCAGCTGCAACCCATCACTGGGGAACACCCATACACGCCTATTCACACTCATACACTACGGACAATTTTGCTTACCCAATTCACCTATAGCGCATGTCTTTGGACTTGTGGGGAAAACCGGAGCACCCGGAGGAAACCCACACGAACATGAGGAGAACATGCAAACTCCACACAGAAATGCCAACTGACCCAGCCGAGGCTCGAACCAGCGACCTTCTTGCTGTGAGGCGAGAGCGCTATCCACTGCGCCACCGTGCTGCCCATGTTGTTGTTTATATGAGTCATTGTTTTCCAAATGTGAAGAACTGCCAAAGATCAAATAATTTTTATAAATTTCCTGAAATGGACACATTGGAATTTCATACGGTATCCTATTTCTTTTTCAAATATTTCCCAAATGGTGTTTAACTGAGCAAGGAATATTTCACACTATTTCCTATAATATTTTTTCCTCTGGAGAAAGTCTCATTTGTTTTATTTCGGCTAGAATAAAAGCAGTTTTTCATTTTTAAAAACCATTTTAAGGTCAATATTATTAGCGCCCTTAAGCAATATTTATTTTCGACTGTCTACAGAACAAACCATCATTATACAATGACTTGCCTAATTACCCTAACTTGCCTAATTAACCTAGTTAAGCCTTTAAATGTCACTTTAAGCTGAATACTAGTATCTTGAAAAATATCTAGTAAAATAATATGTTCTGTCATCATGAAGATAAAAGAAATTGGCTATTAGAAATGAGTTATTAAAACTATTTGTCACGCTCGTAGTGTCCACAAAAGTACGAAACACGGGGGGATATCAAAAACATACACGGATTTATTTACGAACACTCACGGGAAACACTGGAACATCGACATACAGGAATCATGGGGTGAAGACAACATGGGAGGGCGATCAGAAAGACGTGCTGACAGTACAATACCGCACAACGAAGGAAACAAACTAAGGGGTATAAATACAAGAAGGCTAATGGGACTAATGATACACAGGGGAGGAACACAGGTGAAAATAATGAACATGGGAAACAGAACAAAGAAATAACATGACAAGGGAAACACAGAACAGACACCTGACACTATTATGTTTAGAAATGTGTTGAAAACAATCTTCTTTTCGTTAAACAGAAATTGGTGAATAAAATATACAGGGGGGGGTGAATAATTCTGACTTCAACTGTACATATATTTGCAGTATTTTACCTTGCTGCCCAAAAGTCCTCCGTTGTGGTACTCTGGAGTGCTCTGTCCGGACAGCGGCTTGCTCTTCTCTTTACTGTGGTTGTTGGAGTCGTTGTCTTTGATAATATCATACTGCTTACAGAAGAGCACAATCACAGCTGCGCAGAGACACACATCAGATTCACTGGATCAGATACGCTTAATTCAAACTAAACACTATCTGAACATCTGAACATCACAATTGAGTTTGAAAGGAGGAAAGTTTTCTTAAGGTCATTTAAAACAACAACAACAAGCTTTTACGTCAAGAAAGTGTAAAAGGAATTCAGATGTTACAGGTTTTACCTTATGTGCATTTGAACGTATCCCATTTTTATGGCTGTTAATTGTCAACATTTGCTCATTATTATTAGGCTCTCATCAGCAATTGCTTTAACGCTCGTTTCACTTCCACAGCTTTCAGCCTTACTCTGCTTCATATACTAGTAAGATATATGATAGTATGTGTTAAATATGATAGTAAGTGTTAAATACTTAGTCCTGGAGGATGTAATGAAGACCACAACTCCACTTAGTCACTGGGTCATCAAAATACACCTTTGTTTGTTGTGAATACACGCCCTCTAGTGGCCAAAATTACATACTGTGCCTTTAAATGCTAAGTAAAATCCTTTACCTGCCCACATTAGTAGTACAGTCATGATGATGAGTATCTCTCCAGTCTGAAGATGTCTAGAAATGTCTAAACCCTCAACGGCAGGGTCATCTGATCAAAAAAACACATGTTAGAAAATTGAAGAGAAAGGTATTCATTAAAGAGGCTATACAAGATGGTTTTATAAGGATATTATTCTTATTGCATGTACTAGATTAGGTTTACTTCTAACATAATGTGCATTTCTGCAGCAGCACTGTCATTTACACTGTCTGAAACGCTCTGATTGAGTTCAGCATTCTACACAGCCCCGCCCCATTTTGATAAAGGTGTACTGATTGGTCAGTTGAACCAGTGCAAAGTGATCAGCCAATCAGCTCAAGCATGCGTCAGACACATATGAACATATATTAACAAATATAATTATATCTAATATGTTTGAACATATACATACATATTTGTAATTCCAATGGTTGAAAATGTATATGTAAGCAGCCATTTTTTGCAATAATTTGAAATAAATGCTGCATATATGACATTTTATATGTGTATGTAAAAACCAGATATGAACTTGTATGTCATGTATGTGATGTTCCCCAGTGATGGGTTGCAGCTGGAAGGGCATCCGCTGTGTAAAACATATGCTGGATAAGTTGGCGGTTCATTCCGCTGTGGCGACCCCAGATTAATAAAGGGACTAAGCCGAAATGAAAATGAATGAATGAATGTCATGTATGTAATTTGCAGATATTTCTATGTATCAGGCTTCAACATGGGTCTGCAAGGCTAATAGTATTCCACAAAACTATTTAAACAAAGTTTGAAATATTAGCATAAAGCTATCAAAAGACAAATAAATGAAAGGATGAAATACTATTTTCAGAAAAAAAACAACAACAAAAAAACCAGTCAATCATTTTGCAAATGCTTACAAATTTGGTTCTGATTGATCCGCTCAATCATCTGACCTGTTCATAAACTGAAATGGTAAACTCTTTGTGTTTACAACTTGTTTAGAAGCTGAAGCTGGATATTATGTTGTTATATTTCTGAGAGGGGGCGACACGGTGGCTCAGTGGTTAGCACTGTCACCTCACAGCAAGAAGGTCGCTGGTTCAAGTCCCGGCTGGGCCAGTTGGCTTTTCTGTGTGGAGTTTGCATGATCTCCTCGTGTTGGCGTGGGTTTCCTCCGGGTGCTCCGGTTTCCCCCACATGTGCAAAGACATGCGATATAGGTGAATTGGGTAAGCAAAATTGTCCGTAGTGTATGAGTGTGAATAGGTGTGTATGGGTGTTCCCCAGTGATGGGTTGCAGCTGGAAGGGCATCCGCTGTATAAAACATATCCTGGATAAGTTGGCGGCTCATTCCGCTGTGGCGACCCCAGATTAATAAAGGGACTAAGCCGAAAAGAAAATGAATGAATGAAATTGGCAGTAGTGTATGAGTGTGAGCGAATGAGTGTATGGGTGTTTCCCAGTGATGGGTTGCAGCTGGAAGGGCCTCCACTGCGTAAAATATATGCTGGATAAGTTGGCGATTCATTCCGCTGTGGCAACCCCAGATTAATAAAGGGACTAGGCTGAAATGAAAATGAATTCATTCATTCATTTCTGAGAGGTGATTGGTCAATTACAATGCATTTGGTCAGCTGGCCAATCAGAGAGGGGATTTGTACGAAGTCTTTCAGACCTTTCAGACAGCCTTTTAAAATGAATGACACTGTATGATATGTTTACCTTGATCCATCATGGTGGATTGAAAATGTTCAGACTTTTTAAGCGTCCTGAAGTGAATTTTTTTGCTGGCCAGACTCTCTCCATAGAGTCCCACAGACTGGACCTGGATAATATAATCTGTGTCTTCATCCAAATCCCACAGTATACAAGCACGACTGGTCGTGTTCACCTCGCGAATAAAACGCTGCATCAACCCGTCCTGACGCTGCAACATACACACACATATTTCACACTTGAGGATCGTACATTTATTGCCGATATTACACGTCAGGCTTCTTCAATTATAATAAAAGCCTGTAGGGCTGGAGCTCATTGTAATAACTTTGTCTGACCTGCTGTGAGATGGCAAAGCCAATTACGGTCTCTCCCTCCGGAATATTCCAGGACACGGTGGCCGAATCGGCCCGCAGGTGAGTAACAGAGACATTGACAGGAGCAGCAGGGCGGTCTGGGAAACACAAATCACCAGCATGAATCATTCATCAGCATAAACACAACACACACAACTCAAAACTAAAACTGACATTAGGGCTGCACAATATATCGCAAAATTATAGTTATATGGATAATAGTATATGCAATATCCATATCACAGGGAAGTGCAATAAATTCAATTTGTTTTACGTGCCAAGCATTTGTAGTAGCATAGTAGGGCTGCACAATATATTGTTTCAGCATCGCAATAGTCACATCACAGTATCTGCATTATTGAGTTAGGATTGTACTTGATCAGCAATGAAGAATGTACAGTGTTATTTTACATTTTGCATTATATTTGATTATTCAATTATAGGGCTGGGATAAAATATCAAGTTGAAAATGTACAGGTATTGCTATACTTGTGGGGACATTTGTTCCCCTTAATGTAAGAAGTACAAGGTACAGAAATACACACATTCTTTTTCTTTATTTTCATATTCATTTATATTTCATATTCATTTATATGTATTGAAGTCCGTGTGGAAGGTTTCTGTGCATGACAATTGTTTTTCAGTAATAATTATGAAAATAATGGATGAAACAATTTTGGACAAAGAACTTCAGGAAGAACATTCAATTGCCTTATTACAGTACTGCTGCTTCTTGATGAAAATGTCTGACTAGAATGTTTAAAAACCATCCAAGGACTGTGTTTATCTTTTATTTTATTTTGCATTTGTGTGTGTATGTGATATAACAGTGCTTTCCTGATTTGTTTCTTGTTTGGTAAATTGAACTGTATGTGTATATGGCAGCTTAAAGACGCCTCTCATATGCAGAATGAAGCCTCATGCATTGCTCAGGTGTGAGTTTTTCACAGACTTCAACAGAGTGTAAAAGTCTTGATGGTTCTGTGGGTCTCGTCTATCAAATCTGATCTTTAATTTGTATTTTCTATTGGATTCGGTTCAGGTGATTGGCTGGGCCATTCTACAGCTTGATTTTCCTTTTCTGAAAGCATTTGAGAGTTTCCTCGGCTGTGTTTTGGATCATTGTCTTGCTGAAATGTCCAGCCTGGTTTCATCTTCATCCTCCTGCTAATGTACATGCTGGACTGAAGCAGCTGATATTCCTTTACACTGAGGAAGGGCAGAGGGTTGCTGAAGAACCGAAAGATTTCAGCTGCTGTCTGGGCTTTCACTGCCAATCTACACCTCCCTTTCTTCATGTGTTCAATACTTTTTTCCTGTGTCATTTTATTTTATTATGCATCATTTAATTTGTAAACTAATTAGATTTGTCTTCTTTTCATATGTATGTAAATTTCAAGTCAACAGGACCTTTAGAAAGATGTTTTCTGAGAAAAATGTTGACATGTTGACTACTTATTTCCACCAATGTATGTAATCAGTCGTATTCATATTGTATTGACGGGGTTATTATATTCTGTTGACTTGACTATTATAACCAAATAAAGCAAAAAAAGGTTTTCATGCTAACATTTTTAAAACACCGTTAAAGGCAATTTTGTTAATGTTCATCATAACTGTGAGGCCAATGTTCTGCCAATGTTCCCTGTCTCCCGGTGTACTGTTGCATGTGAAAGGAAGATGTTTCAGGGGTATTTTTAGATGCTTTGTAGTATTTATGGGTTTGCTCTGTCTCTGCCTTCCCAAGACATCCAAGGATCACATTGACATCGGCTCAGTGAACAACTACAACAATGAAGTTCATAAATATGCAACACTTCTGTATTTAGCTGATGGGACATTATGCTAATTCAATTCTTTTTTTTTAATGGGATAAGCGTGACTCAGTTGGTCAAAATGAGTGAATATCCACAGCGCTTTACCAAACCGGTGACTTTATGCGGCAAGGTGAAAAAAAAGGACATGCAGTGAGGTTTGGTTTCACCAGCATCCAGCAGAAATTCTTAATATGAAAATAATGCTAACACTTTAGAAAACGGTTGTATTAGTTATTAATGCACTTACTAACATGAACAATACATGTATTACAGGATTTGCTCATGTTAGTCAACGTTAATGGAGGTCATGGTTTAGGTCATGTTAACTCACGTTGCATTAACTAATGTTAAAAAGCATGAATTGGGATTTGAATAATGCATTAGTAAATGTTGGACTGTGATAAATAAATGCAAGTATTGTTAGTAAATAACATTAACTAATGAAATCTTATTGTAAAGAGTGACCAAAATAGCTCTTTAAAATAGTATTTTAGAAAATAAAAAACAGGGCAGCACGGTGGCGCAGTGGGTAGCTCAATCGCCTCAAAGCAAGAAGGTCGCTGGTTTGAGCCTCGGCTGGGTCAGTTGGCGTTTCTGTGTGGAGTTTGCATGTTCTCCCCTTGTTTGCGTGGGTTTCCTCCGGGTGCTCCGGTTTCCCCCACAAGTCCAAAGACATGCGCTATAGGTGATTTGGGTAAGCTAAATTGTCTGTAGTGTATGAGTGTGAATGGGTGTGTATGGATGTTTCCCAGTAATGGGTTGCAGCTGGAAGGGCATCTGCTGCGTAAAACATATGCTGGATAAGTTGGCGGTTCATCCCGCAGTGGCGACCCCAGATTAATAAGAGGACTAGTAGTATTTTTATGCTTTAGAGGAGTCAAAAACTTACATACAGCACCTTTAAGCGTGCTTTTCTAAGCAGAGCTCATGCATATATTGCATATATTACATTAATAGGAAAATTAAATGCAATTCAGTTATCAGGATGACTTATGTATGCATAAACCAGCCTACATCAACCTTCTCTTTGCAAATGTTGCATCCAGCAGCAAAGAAAAAGTGCTGATAAATTGCTGATAATGAACTAAAAATGTGCTGAATTCAATTGAAAGGTCTCTGAACACCTTCTTGCACATTTTTTGGAAATAGCAGACTTCATAAAGTGCAAAGACATTCACTTTTTTGCACAGTAATGGTTTGAAATGCTCCAATAAAGCCCTTCTGTAACATGCACTATTAAACCAAAACCCAAAACTCTGTCTCCATTTCAAAGTCAAACAGCCCATTGTAAATAATTCAGTCCCGGACGGCTGGTCTGGCAGTGTTTTCAGGATCAGACACGTTCACAGAGCTCAGCAGGACAGCAAACATTGCGTCAGATGATGAGTAACCGCACTTATGCTTTTATCTTGTTATTTGCCGACAAAAGAGAAATTCATCTCAATGCGGTGTGCCAAGGTCAATGCTTGATGAGCACACATCAGTGCTATCGTTTCTGGTAAAACCGCCTAATTAAGAAGAAGCGCGTGCGAGGAGCTGCCAGTCTTTCAATTAACTGGGAAGTTTGATGTAATTACAGCTTTGGCAGTGTCTGCACATGCTTTAAGCCTCTGGTGTCGTTCAGTCCTTTTAGACTGGGGGAAAAAATATGTTTCAGAAATTTGTACAAATTGCAACTTCATTGATATAGTACGAAACTTGATGCTTTATGCAGCACTTGCTATGTGAACACAAACACACACACTTGTTCAGCTACCTTTATGGCTAGGTCTGTCACAATAATCAATATATGGACTTATCGCACAACACATGGACGTGACCTCAATCATTTTTGGTGATGCAATATATATCGCCCATACATAAAATCCAATTCTAGCAACATTTTAGCTGATGCAACATCTCGATCTCTATTGGAGGCATCAGTGTCAGTATAGTTAAAAAACGCTATAGTATTTACTATAAATGACTATAGTATATTTTCATGTTGGTGTCTGACGACTTAAAATAGATCCGGCAGCAGATATTGCAGCCTCTGTTGCTTTTTACCTTGCACTTTTTTGTTAACATTTATTATTTAGGATATGCGTTTCTACATTCTGATTCCAGTGCCTCATTATTAAACAGCTAAAATTACTATAATTAAATGAAATAATCTTAAGAATTAAATATGATGTGTTCTCTGGAAGAGTGTACTTGCAATATGATGATATTATATTGTCATTCTGGTATTATATAATGAGTGGCATAAAATGGTCTTAAAATGACAATAGGCAACATGGTGGCGCAGTGGGTAGCACAATCGCCTCACAGAAAGAAGGACGCTGGTTCAAGCCTCGGCTGGGTCAGTTGGCGTTTCTGTGTGGAGTTTGCATGTTCTTCCCATGTTTGCGTGGGTTTCCTCCGGGTGCTCCGGTTTCCCCCACAGTCCAAAGACATGCGGTACAGGTGAATTGGGTAAACTAAGTTGTCCGTAGTTTATGAGTGTGAATTGGTGTGTATGGATGTTTCCCAGTGATGGGTTGCAGCTGGAAGGGCATCCACTCATTTCTTAGTGAATATAGGCAATGTATTTTGGTGCATTTAAACAAAACAGATTTATTAAACAGATATATATGCTGAGCACTATATGCCTGTCAGCCACCAACGAAGACCAATTTTGACCCAGGAAAAACCCTGTATTCCTTTTTCCCAAACCTACCCCTAAACCCAACTCTCACAGAAAACATTGCATTAATACTTTTTCTAAATGTTTTTATGTTCCTCATAAGGACCAAAAAAAAATTCCCACAAGGTCAAAATTTACTGGTATTGCTGTACTTGTGGGGACATTTGCGCGCACACACACACACACACACACAAACACACACACACAGACCAAATAAGAGCTTTAAAGAATTTTGCTGTTAGAAATAGATTGAGGGTAACTTTCACCCACACGCACACACACACACGCAAGCACCCACACGCACACACAAACACACACAAACACACACACACACACACACACACACACACACACACA
>CAIGQW010056782.1:8790246-8802583 GCA_903798125.1 Danio choprae
TTACCACACGAACAAGCAGGTAAAGACTCCTTTCTTCTTTATGACATACAATATGTCATTGTCTATAGCACAGACACTTTAATGCCATGATCTGACATGCTGCATCTCAGCTCACTCTCTCAGCACTATCTATTGGGCCATTAAATCAAAGACAACGACTAACAGAGTAAAGGCAATCTCCTTAATGTCCTCCTCCGCTGGCTCGAGAAGGGCTTACGTTAAACAGCATTATATAACATAGCTCCTATGCTTATTGACTGTAGTCATGGTGACCAGAACATCAGCAAGTACTATTCGAATTATGACGAATTCGCCTTTTGAATGGAACGGAACTGGAATGGAACACGTTTATTGTGTATCGTCATGTACCCAAAGCACTGAGAGAGAGGGGGGGTCTTTTCGCACCAAAACATGAATAAACAAACACATACGGTAAAAATTGGCTCATTACTAACGGAATGGAAATAAGTTACTTACTCGCCCCTGCAAAGCAGATGTGGCATCCAAACAAACACAGACCGAGGCTCATTAAAGTGACTAGCTGAATCATATCGAGTTAATCCAAACGAGCGACTCCAATTTCCGAAGAAAAGTAACCCGACATCCTCCAACTGTTACATTGTTATCATCATTCGCGCGTTTTTTCCTGAAGCACAGAGGGAGAAGATAACCAGCATGTCTTGCTCGCAATGCACCTCAATGTGATGTTGCCATCGAAATCCGCAGCAAAGCGCGGTGTTTAACGAGTAAATTACGCGCTAGAGGAATCACCTTTGTTTTTTAAACCCCCCCAAAAAAGCTTCACCACAGAAGTCGTCAGCCTCGCCACCAGTTACATCCGCGTAAACTGAAGAATGCGCGCGTCCTGGCGTCCATCACATCACAGAGCTCGCGCGCGCACGCCTTTTCCCTCACTTATTTCATGCGCTCGTGTAAGACGCTTTAAGAATACCAATAAATCAGCGGCTCCGCATCGCGTTCACATGACCCACAGGTGGCCAGTTACTCATTGATTCTTCTCAGCAGTCACTCATTCACCTTCTGTAGCCGCGTGACGCACGAACCCGCATCGGCATGGGTGCAGTAAAAAGCCGCCAAAAAACACGGGCTATTTATGACGCCATTCAAACTTGCACATCCAGTGTAAACAATAAGATGAAGGGAACATTAGAAGGCAGGATAAAAGAAAACGGCGTCTGGAAATGACTTCATATACAGTCTGGTCTGCAATGTGTGACCATGGACCACAGGTATATTTTTGGCGATAGACAAAAATACATCGTGTGGGTCAAAATGATGTGTTTTTTTTTTCTTTTATGGCAAAAATCATTAGAATATTTAGTAAAGCTCGTGTTCCAGAGAGACCTTTTGTAAAGCTCATTCTGTAAATATATAAAAACTTAATTTTGGATTAGTAATGTGCGTTGGACAATTCTGAAGGTGATTTTCCTCAGTATTTAGATTTGTTTAAACCCTCAGATTGCAGATTTTCAATTCAAATGGTTGTGTTTCAGACAAATATCAATTCAAATGGTTGTGTTTCTGACAAATATCAATTCAAATGGTTGTTTCTGACAAATAAAAAGGTCTTTTAATGCAAACATCATTCAAATATTAAGATCATGCTCCAGGAAGACCTTTTGTAAATCTCGTACTGTCAATATATCAAAACTCTGCATTGTAATGTGCATTGCTGAGAACTTAATTTGGGCCATTTTGAAGGTGATTTTTCCTCAGTATTTATATTTGTTTAAACCCTCAGATTGCAGATTTTCAATACAAATGGTTGGGTTTCAGACAAATAAATGCAAAAATCATTCAAATATTAAGATCATGCTCCAGGAAGACCTTTTGTAAATGTCGAGTCAATATATCAAACTTAATTTTAGACTAGTAATGTGCATTGCTGAGAACTTAATTTGGACAATTTTGAAGGTGATTTTCTAAGTATTTCGATTTTTTTTAACCCTCAGATTGCAGATTTTCAATACAAATAGTTTTTAATTCATTCATTTTCTTTTCGGCTTAGTCCCTTTATTAATCTGGGGTCGCCACAGCGGAATGAACCGCCAACTTATCCAGCATATGTTTTACGCAGTGGATGCCCTTCCAGCCGCCCAGCCACCCATCACTGGGAAACATCCACACACACTCATTCACACTCACACACTACGGACAATTTAGTTTACCCAATTCACCTATAGCGCATGTCTTTGGACTTGTGGGGGAAACCGGAGCACCCGGAGGAAACCCACGCCAACACGGGGAGAACATGCAAACGCCACACAGAAATGCCAACTGACCCAGCTGAGGCTCGAACCAGTGACCTTCTTGCGGTGAGGTGATTGTGCTACCCACTGCGCTACTGCGTCGCCCACAAATGGTTGTATTTCAGACAAATAAAAAGGTCTTTTAATGCAAACATCATTCAAATATTAAGATCATGTTGCAGGAAGACATTTTGTAAATCTCGTACTGTCAATATATCAAAACTCTGCATTGTAATGTGCATTGCTGAGAACTTAATTTGGGCCATTTTGAAGGTGATTTTCTAAGTATTTAGATTTGTTTAAACCCTCAGATTGCAGATTTTCAATACAAATGGTTGGGTTTCTGACAAATATCAATTCAAATGGTTGTATTTCAGACAAATAAAAAGGTCTTTTAATGCAAACATCATTCAAATATTAAGATCATGCTCCAGGAAGACCTTTTGTAAATCTCGTACTGTCAAAACTCAATTTTGGATTAATGTGCATTGCTGAGAACTTAATTGGGGTCAATTTAAAGGTGACGTTTCTCAGTGTTTTTATTGTTTTGAACCCTCAGATTGCAGATTTCCAAATAGTTGTAAATCAGACAAATAAAAATGCAAAAATCATTCAAATATTAAGATCATGTTGCAGGAAGACCTTTTGTAAACTCAATTTTGGATTAGTAATGTGCATTTACTCAGTGTTTTTACTTGTTTTGAACCCTCCGATTCCAGATTTCATTTGTACTTCAGCCATATATTACCATATAAAACTATACTTCAATAGAAAGCTGATTTATTCAACGTTCAGATAACAAACGCATAGATCTCAATTTCCCAAAATGTAGACTTATGATTGGTTTTGTGGTTCAGGGTCACAAATAAATACAAAATACATTTCTCAGCATATCAAATGTGTGCATAGTAGAAGTCAGTCCACAAGAATGCAACAGATCAAGTATGAGATTTAAATAACGTAATAGTCTACAATGATATTAAGTAGAGATGCACCTATAGGATTTAAACTTCTTTTTTGACTGATACCATTTTTTTAGGGTTTGTTTAATGGGAATATACAGATGAAGTCAGAATTATAAGCCCTCCTGTTAAATTCATTCATTCATTCATTTTCTTTTCGGCTTAGTCCCTTTATTAATCTGGGGTCGCTACAGCGGAATGAACCACCAACTTATCCAGTATATGTTTTATGCAGCGGATGCCCTTCCAGCTGCAACCCATCACTGGGAAACATCCATACACACTCATTCACACACATACACTATGGACAATTTAGCTTAACCAATTCACCTATACCGCATGTCTTTGGACTTGTGGGGGAAACCGGAGCACCCGGAGGAAACCCACGCCAACACGGGGAGAACATGCAAACTCCACACAGAAATGCCAACTGACCCAGCCGAGGCTCGAACCAGCGACTTTCTTGCTGTGAGGCGAACGTGCTACCCACTGCGCCACCGTGACCCCTCCTGTTAAATGTAAATTTTTATGGGAGAGATGTTTAAGGGAGAGAAGATTTGACTCGACTTTCTTTATCATCCACAAGTGGAAATCTATCTTTGGCTTCACCACATAATTACATCAACATCCACATCACATGTCACAAAAAACAAATAACACAAATACATTGAATATCATCACATAAAAAACACAATTAACAATTAATTTAGTTTTCTTTTGGATGCACTGTCCTGAATCTGCACCCGTGTTCTCACCTTGGATTATTCTCTGAGTCTCCTGTTTCTCCATTAAAAACTATAATTAATTATGTGACTGTAGCCTGTCTGTTGGCGTGGGTTTCCTCCGGGTGCTCCGGTTTCCCCCTCAGTCCGAACACATGCGCTATAAGTGAATTTAATAAAGTTGGTCATAGTGAATGAGTGTTTTCCAGTACTGGGTTGCAGCTGGAAGGGCATCCGCTGCGTAAAAAACATATGCCGGAATAGTTGGCGTTTCATTACGTTGTGGCGACCTCTGAAATAGCCGAAGGAAAATGAATGAATGAATATAAGATGAACTACCTATAAAACAGTCTGTACCTCTGCTAAAAGTGCTGACCAAGTGCTAACAATCATAAGAAGATTTGCTGAAATCAACAGAAAGTTTAGCTACTATTGATTTTTTTTATGTATGCACATTTTCAGCTTTCAGCTTAATAAAGTTCATGCTGATTGGAAAGTTAAAGGTGATAGCAAGTATGCATTAAATAATTGAGCTCCTATAATTGCATTTGAGGTGGATAGAAATTAATTGAATTCATCCAGCAGGCAAAACTGAACAAATGATGAATTCAGCAGAAACATCAGGCTTCGTAAAGAGCACACTGATTATACTTCATATACAATAATAACACAAAAGTGAATAAAAACATTTATTCATTCATTTTCCTTTGGCTTAGTCCCTTTATTCATCAGGGGTCGCCACAGCGCGATGAACCACAAACTTATCCAGCGGATGCCCTTCCAGCTGCAACCCAGTACTGGGAAACACCCATACACATTCACACACACACACACACACACACACACACACACACACACACACACACACACACACACTCATACACTACGGCCACTTTAGTTGTTTTACAGCCAACACGGGGAGAACATGCCAACTCCACACAGAAATGCCAACTGACCTAACCGGGAGTCAAACCAGCGACCTTCTTGCTGTGAGGTGACAGTGCTAACCACTGAGCCACCATGTTGCCCCTGAATAAAAACAAATTGAAGAATATTATAAATATTATTATAAAGTGTTACTAGTAGGTAATATATTTCACACATCTGTACATCATTTTCACATACACTCAACAAGATGCTGGATTGTTTTAGTCCAATGCTGGGTCAAATCCAATATCTGGGTTAAAAATGTAATTTAATTTTGATGAAAAAATTGAACCCAACATTGAAGTTGTCCATATTTGACTCAATGTTAGATTAAAATAACCCAGTGTTTTTTAGAGTGAAGATGTGTATTACCATATATGTATAGACCAATGACTGTAAAAAGGTTTAGACAGACATTTGGTTTTTTTATATTTATATTTTAGATATTCATTCATTAATTTTCCTTCGGCTTAGTCCCTTTATTCATCAGGGGTCACCACAGCGGAATGAACCGCCAACTTATCCAGCATATGTTTCACACAGCAGATGCTTCCAGCTGCAACCCAGTACTGGGAAACACCAATACACTCATTTACACAACCACCACGGCCAATTTAGTTTATTCAATTCACCTATAGCGCATGTGTTTGGACTGTGGGGGAAACCGGAGCACCTGGAGGAAACCCACACCAACACGGGGAGAACATGCAAACTCCACACAGAAATGCCAACTGACCCAGCCGGGACTTAAACCAGCGACCTTCTTGCTGTGAGACGACAGTGCTAACCACTATGCCACCGTGTCGCCCTATTTTACTTCTACTACTACTATATTGCTTTCTATCACAGAAGGGGGACGAGACCAGAGCTGTGAGTATGAATAACAGTTTATTTGGATAATGAACAGGAATTGATATGAACTGACCAGATGATGAGGAGCGACCAGAGGATGATAAGGAGGGACCAGGAGGGAACCACACTAGGAGGAGAGACGCAGACACTGGAGATCACAGGGAATAGACAGGTAAGAATAACTGAGACGTTATGGTTTCACTGACCGTGAGAGTAGTCCTTTTGTCATGTGACGAGGCCGGACTGAGTGAGGGGCGGTGAGAAAATATATGGGGTTGGCGTGATGATCTGGGATGACATGAAGGTGCGGGGCTGATTAGTATTCAGGTGAGTGTGATGGTGATGATGATGGTGAGTGAGGGGAGAACCTGGCCTGTTACACTTTCTTTTTGCATTCATTTATTATATTTATTTATTATTTTGAAATTATTCATACCCCTGGGCAAATTCTGACTGAAAGTTACTTTTATTCAACCAGCAATTTGTTTTTGGACTGGAAACAACACAGGCTTCCCCCAAAAGATAATACGACGATGTACAAGAGGCTTCAATGTGGAAAGTAAAAAAAGTAACTTTAAATCAGAATTTTCCAGGGGTATGAATAAATTCTTGACTGTATGTATATATGCTAATTATTTTCTTTATTCTCTATTTCCACCTGGGGATACTTATCCTGAGATTATGCAGCACCATTGATGCAATCCAAGACCTGTGAAGAAATGATGCCAAGGTATCCATAATCCTGGACCAGGCCATATCCTGAGCTGATGCTGTGGCGGTCATGCAGGAGCGGAGAGTATGAGACTGATTCCTGAAAGACCACAGAGACAGACGAGTTTTCGCATTGATCCCGTGGGCCAGCATGATCACCCACCGGTGACCTACCCACTCCTGCATCTCCACGATGGACGTCCAGTGTTCTCTAGCCTCCGGCACTTAGACTGCAACTCCGCACAGGAAGTTTGGCGAGAGGAGAAATGGTCGTGCCCAACTGAGCCTGGTTTCTCTCGAGGTTTTTTCCTTCACCTTCGTCAATTGGTGAAGTTTGTTCCTCGTCACTGTCGACACTGGCTTGCTTGGTTTGGGACTTGTGGAGCTGCGCATCGATGGATTTAATCTTCAGTGTTTGTACTTCCAGCAGTGAAAATTAAACCACACTGAACTGAACTAAACTGAACTCTGAAAACTGGACTGACACAGTTACAATTTACTAGAACTTCTATGTTAAGCTGCTTTGACACAATCTACATTGTAAAAGCGCTATAGAAATAAACATTAATTGAACATACAGTATGTACAGTATGTACCCAGTCCCAGAGTCCCTTAAAAAACACAAAAATTGTAAATGTAAGTGTATAAACACACTTATTAAATAAAAATAATTTGGATTCTGATAGAGTCGAATAGATAGATGTTGGTTAACACTTTAAAATAATGGTCTAATAGTTAACGTAATAAATGTATATACTAACATAACATGAACTAAGAATGAACAATCTTGTACAGGATTTATTAATGATAGGTCAATGTTTACTAATGCATTATTAAAATCCACAGTTGATCTGTCACGCTGCAGTCCACAAAAGTACGAAAACACGGGGACTATCAAAAACATACACGGATTTATTTACAAACACTCACAAGAAACACTGGAACATCAACATACAGGAATCAGGGGATGAAGACGACATGGAAGGACACTCCGGTTGACAATACAATATCTGACAAGGACTGAACCAAACAGAGGGGTATAAATACACGGGGGACATAATGAACTGATAAGACACAGAGGATGAACACAGGTGAAACTAATGAACATTGAAAACGGCGGGAAAACAGAACAAAGGAATCACATGATAAGGGAAACAAAGAACAGACACCTGAAAGTACCCCCCCCCCTTTTTGAAGGTGCGTCCTCGCGCCTTCAACACAACAACAACAATAATATAAGGGAGGGTGGAAGGGGAGGGTGCCAGGGAGGACTCTTAGGAGGAGGAATCAGGAAGGGAGCTGGAGCAGGAAGACCCAGGACACAGCCAGAAGGTTGGCCCAGGGCGGAGTCGAGGAAGGGAGGGACCATGGAGGAGGAGTGGCTGCCGACTCCAGAGGGCCGACTGAGGGAGACGCCGCTGATGGCGGTGGAGCCCAAGGAGAAGATGGAGAGCCGTAGGGCGAAGGTGACGCCGATGTCCCTGAGGGATGGGGTGGAGCAGACAGCTCACCCGAGCAAGGCGACGGCGGGGTTCCGGAAGCCCGCGGCGGAGCCAGAGCGACAGAGGACCAAGGCATAGCTGGAGGGAAGGAGGAGCTCAATGCAGCCGGTAGGACGGTGCAACGAGGTGCAGCCAGAGGAGTGGAGTCCAGAGGTGTAGGAGGGGCGACGACTGACCAAGGCGGAGCCGGAGGGATGAGGGAGCCTGGCGGAGCTGGTGGGCTGATGGCCCACGGCGGAGACGAGGAAGGAGTAAGCCAACGCGGAGCCCTAGGGTCAAAGGGCCAAGGTGGAGTCCGCAGCTCGGAGGCTGGAGGAGCTAACGCTGGGCGACACCCTCCAGAGGGCGACGCTGGCAGGCAGCACCCAAAAGCGGGAATCAGGGGATGAAGACGACATGGAAGGACACTCAGGTTGACAATACAATACCGGACAAGGACTGAACCAAACAGAGGGGTATAAATACACGGGGGACATAATGAACTGATAAGACACAGAGGATGAACACAGGTGAAACTAATGGAAAATGGCGGGAAACAGAACAAAGGAATCACATGACAAGAGAAACACAGAACAGACACCTGACAAGATCAAGTTAATGTTAGTTAATGCACCATGAGTTAACATGAACTAACAACTTTATTTTCAATCTAACTTTAACAAAGATTAATACATAATGTATTGTTTATTGTTTGTTCCTTGTGGCGAGTGAGGCGGGGCCGAGAGCCGTGAGGGCGTGCGAGGTGGGTAGCGTGAGTAAGATAATCAGGGACACTTGGACGCGTCACCTGCCTCGAGTCTCACGGAGGAGCACTGGAAGCTAAAAGGAGGACAGACGCCAGTGCTGAGGGAGAGAGGTCCAGGCCTGGACAGTTATGTTGGGTTTGTTTTGGTTTATTCATAAATACCTTTAAAGTTTCGTCGGTTCTCCCCCTCCTTCCTCCCGGTAATCAGATCAACATCTAACGTTACTACAGTGGTGCCGAAATCCGGGAGAAAGAGAGACAAGTTGTCCAGTTGCCCTAGCCGCTGAGAGGGAGGGTGAGTGTTCGGGAGTTAACTCGAGTGGGGGAGAAACCCGTTCATCTGCTCAGAGTGCTGGAGCGGCCTGAGGCTGGTGAGGAAAGGATCTGCCTGCTACCTTCTCCCAGCATGGGGAGGAGCAGGGGAAGCGGGGCTCACCACCGGAAGGGAAAACGCTGAAGGGAGCCATCCCAGAGAGCCCGGGGGAGTCACCACTGTCCGCCATGATGCCAAAGCCTGCATCCATCCACCGAAGCGGGAGCAGAGCAGGAGACCAGAAATGGCGCCAGCCAGGAGAATTGCCGCCGGACACCAGAAGATGGACGAGTGGATAGATTCCTCCACAGGGCTCCCAGCACATCATCGGATCTCTCAGCTGGTTGAGGACCGCCTTTTTTCCCTCTCTCCCCTCTCTCTGTCGCTCTTCAGTATCTCCTTAGCTATCCAGCTCCTTTCTCTCTGCCCTATTTATTCTCAGGTTTTGCTGGTCCTGAAGCATGGAAATCCCCCGAAATTGTGAGGTGGGTGCCGTGAGTAAGATAATCAGGGACACCTGGACGCATCACCTGCCTCGAGTCCCACGGAGGAGCCCTGGAAGCTAAAAGGAGGAGAGATGCCAGTGCTGAGAGAGAGGACCGGGCCCGGACATATTGTTTTACTTTTGCTTTCAGTTTGACGGCAGTCTCCGTGAGGAGCAGCTGTCCGTTTGTCTTATTTGCTCATTAAAAATTATTTAAAAGTTTGTTGGTTCTCCGCCTCCTTCTTCCCGATGGCCAGGCGGCCATCTAACATTATTACATTCCTGTTGCTAAACACATTAACCAATACAACATTTTGGTCACAGATAATGTGCAGTCAAATATATCTAGCAACTATAAGGGGTGTATGTCAACATCCAGCTTTTACAGAGGAAATATAGTTACAGATGGGTCAAAGTTCATTTGTTGAACTTTGATATGCTCCCTTTGCATTTTCCGATGACTTTTTCATTCTCAAACACATTCAATGCACTAATACTGAATGTCTGAATCTAACTTCATTACATTCCTGTTGCTAAACACATTAACCAATGCAACATTTTGGTCAGACAATACTGTGCAGTCAAATATATCTAGCAACTATAAGGTGTGTGTGTCAACATCCAGCTTTTACAGAGGAAATATATTTACAGCTGATGGGTCAAAGTTCATTTGTTGAACTTTGATATGCTCACTTTGCATTTTCCGATGGCTTTTTCATTCTCAAACACATTCAATGCACCAATACTGAATGTCTGAATATGGTCTGATAAACATGGATCAGTCAGAGGTGAGTGAAAACTAAATCCTGGCTTTGCTTCAGTCTCAAATGTTCCTTTGTTGGTAATAGACCAACAAATCTTCCTCCCTCGTAAGCTAGAATGTAATTAAAGGAGCTCCTGAGTGATGCTGTTAATCTTAAGTGTCTGCTTTTCTGTCTGACGCTGCAGTCGTGTTACGAGCTCGCTCTACCTGTGACGGAGAAAAGCAACCCCATCAGCAGAGGAATAGACAGAGCAAACCCTAAACACATGCTGCACATGCTGAAACAGTGTGACGCTGAGATCTTCCAGAAGGAAATAAAGCACGATACACTTTATCAGGTTTGGCCTATTGGTTTTAAAGGGGACCTATTATGCCAAAATCACTTTTATAAGGGGTTTAAACACAGTTGTGTGAAACAGTGTGTGAATATAACCAGCTTCTAATTGTAAAAATTAATTATATTTTTTATAATCACACTTGATAAAAACAGTCTGCAGAAACACTTTGATTGACATTCTCCCTTTGTACGTGTCATCAGAGGGGGAAAGCACCGCCCATTAGTGACATCTCTCCCTCATTAGCATAGACAGCCCATTAGTTTTGAATCTGCCACTATGCTGACACACTGGTATTTGTAGCCCCGCCCTCTTTTGAAAATTAAAGCGACAGTCACCAAAATGGCACAATTGTGATCAAAGCCTAAAAGGGTCAGTTATAAAGAGTTATAAAACATTATCTGTGGGGTATTTTGAGCTGAAACTTTCATACTCTAAGGACATCAGAGACTTATTTTACATCTCGGGGCATAATAGCTCTCCGTTAAGCATGACATGTGAGGAATAACTTCATGTTTCTATAACAATTTTTGTTGTTGTTTTTGTTGTTTATAGAGGCTATATAGTGCACCTGTCATCCAAACAATGGTGGATGTTGCAAAGCGGGTTGAAATGATGCTGAGGGTCAGTAATATTCTATTCAATACAAGTAATATGTCAAAAATATCAGTTTTATTTGATTTATAAATACATAAAAAATCTATTTCAAGGTCAAATTACTTATTTAAAATGAGCTGAAACACAATTCTGGGAAACTTAATTTTTATGTTTAATCTACTTAAATTGGCTGTGTTAACTTAATGGATTTGTGTTGGGACGACATGAATGAATCAACATGGGCTCATTCTGAAAACGTACTCCTATATACATTTCTGGAGATCGCGAATTATGTAGCCAGAGAAAAGTATGGCTGCATTTCGTCTTTAAAACGAACACTACCGGGCGGTATGACATCGTTCCTTTTCGTGCTTACCAGCTGACCGATTACCTCTGTGTGGACGGTTTTTCTGCTGTTACTAGTTTGTCCAGTAGCTCGTGGCGTATGGGATTTAAGATGCAGAGCGGAGTTATTCGTGATGACAGGGTTCGAGTCCGTCGAAGAACAGTTCCAGAAAGCAAGTAAGACAAAAAAAAAAGAGTAAATAACAGGGTGAGAATGTGGTAAAATCTGAAAACGTGGTAAAAATCAGGCTGCCGCGAGGGCTTTTCTTTTTTTAGATTGCTTTTGAAAACACTGTCGGTTGGGTTTAGGGAAGTGGGTGGGCAGGTCAATCGGTGCTTTTGAAAACACTATTGGTTGGGTTTAGGGAAGGAGGAGGGTGGGTCAGTCGATCGGTCAGTCAGTCGACAGCGACCTCTGGTGGATTTACACGAGAAGAGCAGGTGTGAATGACAATTGCGAAAGAAATTTGAGATCTCAAAAAGCGTACACAGCGGCCTCTGGTGGATTCGCAAAAACTGCAAAAACCCTTACCTCCTGCGACATATTTGGTGCTCTCCAGAAATGTATATAGGTGTACGTAATCAGAATGAGCCTGGGCTGGAATGAATGAACCCTGCATTTTTTACAGTGCAGGTGTAATATAAATATTTATATACTGAAAGTGTCATAATGAAATTTAAAAAAATATTTACAATATGTTATGAATAATGCATATTCATAATACATATTAATGTAAGAATTAATATGTGACCCTGGACCACACAACCAGTCTTATGTTGCACAAGTGTATTTTAATATTTAATTATTA
>CAIGQW010056782.1:8822822-8845620 GCA_903798125.1 Danio choprae
CCTTCCAGCTGCAACCCATCTCCGGGAAACATCCATACACAGCCATTCACACTCACACACTACGGACAATTTAGTCTACCCAATTCACCTGTACCGCATGTCTTTGGATTTGTGGGGGAAACCGGAGCACCCGGAGGAAACCCACGCCAACACAGGGAGAACATGCAAACTCCACACAGAAACGCCAACTGACCCAGCCGAGGCTCGAACAGGCGACCTTCTTGCTGTGAGGCGAACGTGCTACCCACTGCGCCACTGTGAGGCCCCAAAAATTACATTAACAAAATGGAAAGCAAAATGTATACATTTTGATTAAAAAGACAAACAAAAATCCCTGATTTTCCATGACTTGAAATAAAAATCAAATTCCCTGACTTTGAGTGTCTGGATTAGACCTCTTAAAATTCAATGATATTCCAGAAATTCCATGACCCATGATGGTAAACCTGCACTAGAAAAAAAAAATCCCCCAATTTTTTTTTTCAGTAAGAAAAACCCCCCACAGTAAAACAATCCAAAACAATCCCTTTTTTAACGTACACTAATTCAGGCAGCACACAACTGACAAATTACACACACCAAAAAACAATTGTTATACACATTAAACGCCATGCACTGTCCATGATATTCCAGAAATTCCATGACGGAAAACCTGCAGTAGATAAAAAATCCCCCCACTTTTTCTTTCCAGTGAAAACAACAACAACAACAGTAACAACAACAGTAAAACAATCCTTTTTTTACATACACCAATTCAGGTAGCATGCCTACAAATTGCACACACCAAAACAATAGTTATACATTAAACACCATGCACTGTCCATGATATTCCAGAAATTTCATGACGGGAAGCCTGCACTAGAAAAAAAATCCCCAATATTTTCTTTTAAGTGAAGAAAAAAAAAAAACAGTAAAACAATCCCAGGCAGCACGGTGGCGCAGTGGGTATGCTGGATAAGTTGGCGGTTCATTCCGCTGTGGCGACCCCAGATTAATAAAGGGACTAAGCAGAAAACAAAATGAATAAATGAATAAAACAATCCCTTTTCTTAACGTACACCATTTCAGGTTGCACACCTACAAATTACACACGCCAAAACAATTGTACTCCGCACATTAAACACAATGCACTGCCTTTTGTTTCAGCTGAATGAACTCAACCCAATGACATCAGGGGAATTCTGATCTCTTTTTTCAGCAAAAACTTCCTTGAGCTCCTGACAGCAACTAGAGAACCAGTCTGTCTACAGTGAGTGTGTAGTGAACAAGTTGTGCCACTCCGCCATCATTCTGCATGAGTGAACATAACGTGAGCAGATATGACTGGTAAACATGGGGAACTGTGAATGCAAACCTAAATGCAGCTGTCCGTGGTTTTCGACCAAAGACCAGCAAGCGACAGTCAACCGCGACAGAGTCTACACTTCAATCTACAGCTATCCTTCACGCACGATATGGGACCTGAATCTGAAGAAAGGAGATATTCTGGAAGTGACGGGGGAAACTGAGTTCTGGCTGTATGTTAGGAGGCGAAATGCGAAAACCGACAAATCGAAAAGCTTAACTGAGGAACATGGCTACGTGCCTAAAGGTTTCGTCAAGCCGCTGGACAGCGTAGAGGCCGAACCGTAAGTCCTGCTGGAGATTTTGATCATACTTTCTGCTTGTGAGATTGACATATGTACCGTACAGCGTGAACTCATGCTTGTTTTTTGAAACTTCACCATTAATGAAAGTGGAATGCGGTATTTCCAGTTTCACAAGTTCTGCTGACGTTTCTGCAGTGTTTGTTTTTCTAAAGAAATGACTCTGATTATAGAGATTGGGTTTTGGATGTCGCTGACAGAAAAGCTGTGATTTTGGCTATAATAATTAGAATAAATATAAAAGTTTGTATTTATTAAAAAGGAAAAGAACACACTTTTTTATAATAATTAAACACATTTTCTCCACAATACTTATTACTGAACATTTTTTAAAAGGATTGTTTTATTTTTTATTTACCATCACATAGAATTAAAAACAAAGACTGCATCAATTTTATTGTAGTGCTTTTTTTTTTTTTTTTACAAATAAATAATTCTAATAATAATAGTAATAACAACAGATCATAAAAAAAGCTAATTTTAAAAGATGTATATATAGGGGGTGGTGACCCTAATGGCTTTTTTCCTGGGAGTCATTAAAACAATAATTTAATTGATCAATTTTATAAATATATTATTATAAATAAATATTTATTTTTACATTTTTTGATAATATATAGAATTAAAAGCAAAGACTGCATATTGCTGTAGTGCATAGTTTATTTTATAAGCAAATAATAGTAATAATAATAATAATAATAATATGAATAACAATACATTTTAAAACACAAATATTATATATATATATATATATATATATATATATATATACACTCATCTACCACTTTACCACAGCTTGGACCACCTTTTGCCTTCAGAACTGCCTTAATTCTTTGTGGCATAGATTCAACAAGGTACTGGAAATATTGCTATTGCTAAAAATATTTATTGCTATTGCTAAAAATATTTGTCAGCTGCACATCCATGATGCGAATCTCCTGTTCCACCACATCTCAAAGGTGCTCAATTGGATTGAGATCTGGTGACTGTGGAGGCCATTTGAGTACAGTGAACGTATTGTCATGTTCAGGAAACCAGTCTGATTCGCACTTTATGACATGGCGCATTATTCTGCTGGAAGTAGCCATCAGAAGATGTGTACACTGTGTCATAAAGGAATGAACGTGGTCAGCGACAATACTCAGGTAGGCTGTGGCGTTGACACAATGCTCAATTGGTACTAATGGGCCTAAAGTATGCCAAGAAAACATCCCCCACACCATTACACCACCACCACCAGCCTGAACAGTTGATACAAGGCAGGATGGATCCATGCTTTCATGTTGTTGATGCCAAATTCTGACATTACCATCCGAATGTCGCAGCAGAAATCAAGACTCATCAGACCAGGCAAAGTTTTTCCAATCTTCTACTGTCCAATTTTGGTGAGTCTGTGTGAATTGTAGCCTCAGTTTACTCTTCTTAGCTGACAGGAGTGGCACCCGGTGTGGTCTTCTGCTGCTGTAGCCCATCCGCCTCAAAGTTGGAAGTGTTGTGCGTTCAGAGATGGTCTTCTGCAGACCTCGGTTGTAATGAGTGGTTATTTGAGTTACTGTTGCCTTTCTATCAGCTCGAACCAGTCTGGCCCTTCTCCTCTGACCTCTGACATCAACAAGGCATTTGCCGCCTCAGAACTGCTGCTCACTGGAAATTTTCTGACCATTCTCTGTAAACCCTAGAGATGGTTGTGTGTGAAAATCCCAGTAGATCAGCAGTTTCTGAAATACTCAGACCAGCCCGTCTAGCACCAACAACCATGCCACGTTTAAACTCACTTAAATCACCTTTCTTCCCCATTCTGATGCTCGGTTTGAACTGCAGCAGATCGTCTTGACCATGTCTACATGCCTAAATGCATTGAGTTGCTGCCATGTGATTGGCTGATTAGAAATTTGTGTTAACGAGCAGTTGGACAGGTGTAGCTAATAAAGTGGCCAGTGAGTGTGTATGTGTGTATATATATATATTTTTATTTTTTATTATTTATTTATTTTTTTGCATTTTTAGATTGGTTAAGTTTAATTGGTATATCTTTAATTAACAAATCTAAAAATTTAAAATAAATAAAATAAAATAAAAATTTATAAAAAAAAGTATTCATTGTAAATACAGTTGAAAACAAATTAACATATTGTGAAGAAAGCTGAAAACCTGTAACCATTGACTTCGATATTATAGGACTACAATGGTTGTCACTGGTTACAAGCATTGCGTCACGGAATGTATAGGCAGTAGCAGGATTGACATGCAGTTCATTAAAGACAAGTCAAAGCTGGAATGGGTCAAAATAGGAGCAGATAACAGTATGCAGGGGTTATCCCCAATGTGTAATCTAATAACAGGCAAGGGCACAAAGGCAGCAAACAATCGTATATCCAAAAACAGTCCAAAACTAACACACAAACAAACCCGGCAGGCAGGAAGAGGGAACAAGGAACTAGTGATGGCTACTTTCGAAGCATTGCCTTATAAAGCTTCAAAACCTTTACGAATCTTTTGTTTAAAATCAGTGGTCCAGATCACATATCAAATTGGCATAGTCATGTGATTTCAGTAAACATGGTAATTGGTTATGTCTCAAGCCTCGTTTTTGCCCAACTAGTTCAGGAATCGGTTCAAATCTTGGCACAACATCCTCTACTGAGTTACTCAAGCACATAAACTACCCACTTTCCAGCTTTATAATAATAATAGTCACCAAATCTCCCCCGACACACTTTGTTTACAGAAATTTGCCATATTCATTTCAAGCTAATACATTTATTACACAATGTGCCACATTACATATTGCTATGTTATACAATAATCACATAACACCAGAAAACAAACCTCATGTTTATATAAACAGATTAGTCTACAGTATGTGGAAGTTGTTATTTAAAAATTATCTGGCACAAAATATCACATCACATCACATCAGTTCATCTGTAATGTATCTGCTTGATTTACACTCTTTAGCCACTGGGTAGTATTGTGTGCATATGAAGCCTTGAGAAGTGAACAATTTTGTGAACCACTTGGTTGAAAAGCTTCAATGCTTCATAAGACTTCATCTCGCCATCACTAGGTTCTGCAATCACAAGGAACACACTTTAGAAATGTCAGTAACAACTAAACAAGACTTTGCAACGAGTGAGTGAGGCTTATATAGTCTAGATGATTGTGAACAGGCACATAGCAATAAAGGCAATAGTTCAAGAAATGTGCAACAGCTGTAACGGGGTGATCGGTATAATGCACTGTGGGAGGTGTAGTCTTGGTGAACGGATGGAGGATGGAGTGCCATGTAGTGGAGCTTGTGCAAGTCCAGCTGTTAACCAATAACAGCATTACAGCTTGTGAATTAGTTTTTTGTTTTCACTACAGCGTGAAATCTGCGCTCTATGCTTCTGGCAATGCTACAACGTCACGGCTCTGGGACTTATTTACAGCTATGCACGCCTGTTTTAATCAGGTGGAAGACAGCGAGTTTACAAGTTTATCATTTGTGCATTGTCACGTGCAGGAAATGATCAATGCATAAACACACAGGCATACCTCATTGTGTAAACTAAAAATGTGTGAGGGAATACATTCTCATAGTAGCCTACATGTAAGTGATTTCAGCTCAGTAATCCAGTTCTGCAAACTCTCAGAAACACACGTCAACATATTGCCTTGCCTAATTTCACAGCGATTGGTTGCTGGCAGGCGTTTTTTCGCTTGACATTTGCATAAATTTGAGAAATGCCTAGCCTTTCTGACTCTCTCGGCTGCTGTCATTGCTTTCTTAGTGCTGCTTTCAACCCCATGATGCACTGTATGTTCATTTTACGCTCAACTTTCATATAAATGAACTGAAAATGCTCACTTAGCATAATTTAATTCACCACCATCATTGATGTATCCCAGTTGTACTTTGCTAATCTACATAAAATAAATATATGTTTGGTCACACTTTACAATAAGGTTTCATTAGTTAATGTATTTACTAACTTGAACTAATTATGAATAATACTTGTATTGCATTTATTAATCATAGTCCAACATTTACTAATGCACTATTAACATCCAAATTCATGCATGTTAACATTAGTTATGCACAGTGAGTTAAGATGAACTAACAATGAGCAACTGTATTTTAGTAACGTTAACTAACATGAACAAATCCTTTAAAGAGCCCCTATTATGCATTAAAAAAGGTCATATTTTAGTTTTGGGGGTCTCCAACAACAGTCTGATAAGCATGCAAGGTCAAAAAACACTTTGATTGTCTTATAATATGCATTTATTTTTACCTAATTATCCCAACGACTCCCATATGATTTGTTCCGCGATTCATTTGTTCCCAAACCCCTCCTTAGCGTGATGCTAAACTGTGCTGATTGGTCTGATGACCCAGTCTGTTGTGATTGGTTGGTCCACTGCGTTCAGCGAGAGAAATGCCCAGCCCGGCTTATCAACAAGTAGTCAGAGTGCAGAGTGTATGTGTGAGCCCAATGCAGGAGTGCATTAAAGCAATGCAGTATATTGCAACACCACCATATTGCTCTATTCTTAACCATGTGTAAAAACAGTGACACACATTCAGTATTAATCCACACAGCGGCAAAAGCTGAACTATTTTGAAACTTGACCGCCGCACGTGTGTAGGAACAGCTGACGGTGGCCATACGGCAGAGGATCGCGAGCTTAGAAACGCATTTAAATCCGTAAACAAAGCGGCACGCGTCGCGTTTTCAACGTGGTTTTAGTCACAATATGAGAATATAAAGTGTTAGCCAGATACAGTACAAGCGGTTACAAGTGACAAAACAGTTAAATACATAATTTGCAAGCTAGAGGAAACAAGGAGGCAACCATTTTAATAGAACTTTTTCGCAACATGATTCAACCGGGATCTGCTACAGTGTTTGTGGGCGGGGCCGGGGGTTTCAATTTCCCCGGGTCTGCGTGCAGCAAATGGGCGGGGCTTGAGTTCCGTATCGACGTCACACCGGCACGGCTAAAGACTCATTACAGCGGCGATTCATTCAAACCACTATGAGTCGACTCTTTTATAGATGAATCAATAAGCGTTAGCTGGATATTTCACTTCCCTTAGAGCTATGTTACACACTGCATGGAAGGTCATGTTCAAAAACCCATAATAGGGGCTCTTTAATAAATGCATTGTTCATTGTTTGTTCATGAAAATAAATAGTACAGTATATAAAGTGCATTATTGTGTTATATTTTCAGATGCTGTGGTAAAAACCCCCAATAATTAATCACATTATTTTTACTAGTTAAATATATTACGGTATGAGAATGACACTTCTTTTACACTGCACACGAATCAACTTAACAACAACTTTTATGGTTTGATTTTCAGATGGTATTTTGAGAATGTTATAACACGTTTAGAGGCCAAAAGATGTCTGCTGAGACCAGAGAACAAAGAAGGAGGCTTTCTTGTTTGGAAATGTGATAAAAATAATCATTATTATTTATCAGGTAAAGTACGTGTGATTTACACACATCTAAAGGATTGTTTTGCACACTGTAAAAAAACATGCAGGGTTCCACACAATTCCCTCATGTTGTCCCAACACAAATTGATTAAGTTAACTTGATTGTTTTTACAATTTTAAGTGGATTGAATATAAAACATTTGAGTTGCCCCCCCCCCCCCCCCCCCCCCCCTCCAAAAAACTCTAGAATTGGGTTGATTCAGCTCATTTTAAATCAGTAGTTTAAACAAGCAGCAAAAAATCACTTTTTGAGTGCACTCGAATAGAAAAGTGAATAAACTGTCTCTGAACTTTCAGATTAGTACACTGTAAAAAGCAATTACTTAAAGTGAGTAAACTAATTGCCTTAAAAATGACAATGATTTTACTTACATTTTTTAAGTATTTCTGTTATAACTTAAAATTCTTAACTTAATTTTTATAATTATGCACATAGTTCATTTACTTTGAGGGTAATGTTTACTCAATTTCTTAAAGTAAAGTAAACTAATTGCAGTGGACTTTCTGTAAAACTAACAAATGTTTTTCTCTCAAAGTGAAAAATGGCCCTCATGCACGACATTACCTGATCAAGCAGGGAGAAAACGACCAGCAGTTTTTCCTCGTTCATCACACAACCTTCCAGAGCCTCCGCAAGCTCATCGAGTTTTACTCCAAACATGAAGGAGGTCTCTGTGCCAAACTTCATGAAGCCTGTGTGAAGGTCAGTCAAACGTTTTATCTGGGGGTGTTAATTATAGCTCAAATTACCACACTTCTTAAGGTACAAACCATTTCGATGGGCTGAATTGAAACAAAATTGAACATTACTAAATAATGTTTTTTTTGTTTAAATTCAGCCCATATAAATTGTTGGTAACCGCTTACCTTAAAAAATGTAGAAAATCAAATGAATAATTTTCATTCAGTGCATGATCGATTGTCAATTAAATTAATAATCAATTAATCATTAACCTGACAGCAAGATAACTTTGGCACTGTAAAAGATGCAGGGTTCCACACAATTCATTAATGTTGTCCCAAGACAAATCAATTAAGTTAACTTAACAAATTTAAGTGGATTGAACAAATAAAACCCAGAATTGTGTTGTTTAAGCTCATTTTAAATAAGTAGTTTAAACAAGTAGGGACACGGTGGCTCAGTGGTTACCACTGTCGCCTCACAGCAAGAAGGTTGCTGGTTCAAGTCCCGGCTGGGTTAGTTGGCATTTTTTGTATGAAGTTTGCATGTTCTCTACGTGCTGTCGTGGGTTTCCTCCAGGTGCTCCGATTTCCCCCACAGTCCAAACACATGCGCTATAGGTTAATTGAATAAAGCCACCGTGCTGCCCCCCTGAGCTTTTTTTAAAATGATTATTGCAATTTAGTGTTGATTTTTGACTAAATATATTTTTATTTTACAAAGAGATAATAAAATGGCTTTTGTTTATTTCTATATTGTCCTCAAAATAAAATTTGAATTGTGATCGTGAATCATATCAAATCGTAAGTTGAGTGAAATGTTACGTCTCTACATCCATGCTTAATTGACCATCAGCTGATTGTCCATTGATACTTGTCATCCCTAGATTGAACCAATAGATGAATGAAATGACTGCATTAAACTTTTCCTGCACATCTCCAATCTGCCCATTTCTGTTCTAGCTGGATCAGCCGGTTCCTCAGACTCTGTCATTTGATAGCAAATGGGAAATATCCAAAAGTTCACTTACCAAAAAAAAGCTACTCGGCAGCGGGGAGTTTTCAGACGTGTGGCAGGGGCTCTGGAACAACACAACAGAAGTGGCCATCAAAGAGTTCAATGGTGATCCATTTACAGTACACACCAGTTATAAACACAGCAGCTTCAATCAGAAGATCTCAGATGAGTTTACTGAAACTTTCATGTTTACAAGCAAAATCTAAATTCAAATAGTGCTATTTTGTGTATGAGTGATATACTACTAGGATTTTTATTAATATTTACTTTTAATCTAATATGATATTACAATGGTATTAGAATTATAATAATGATATTAAATAGTTGATGCTTTGTTTTAATTCTAAGGTCTTTGTATTTTTGTTGTTTTTTTTGTTTGTTGTTTTATATATAGCTTTAGTTTGTTTACTTTTTTTTTATTTTTCAAATCGTCAAATCAAAAGAAAGTCAGTTTGAGTGTCTATGATCTGTCATAATCATGAATTTTGAGCTGACAATTGTCATACAAATAATAGCAAAAACCAGCATTTGTTCACTTCAGTTACAATGTGTCAGTGTTCGTCCGTGTCATCCTTTGTTTTCGTCATGTGATTCCTTTGTCCTGTCTTTCCCGCCACCATCAGTGTCCATTTGTTTCACCTGTGTTCATCCCTTGTGTCTCATTAGTTTAATCATCCCCTTATCTATTTATACCCTTTCATCTGTGTCCTTCGTTGTCCGGTATTTTGGTTCCTGGTTTGTCTCGTCACCTCGTCCTTGTCCCGTCTGCCTGTACCCAGTATTGTTGTCCGTAAGTGTTCATTCAATAAATCCGTTTTTTGTTACATCCCATGTTCAGTCTCATCATGTCATCGTCTACCAGCAGAGCGTTACATAATATCGGACCTAAAAATAGCGGCGTGCATTCCCCCGTTTTTCTTTTTATAGTCTGTTTTCCCCTCAGTGTTTTATTTTTTCACCCTCGTGTTTCCCTGAACCCCATCCACCTTCCCATATGTCGTCACCTCCTGCTGGAGCAGGGGGAAAGCAGCCCTGAGGACCATATCCGAGCGACTGTGAACAGCTTTCCGGGCGACGTGCTCTGCACGCCCATCATCTCTCGCAGAGCACGATCGCCCGAAGATGGTCCTCGGGGCAACATCGCCGCAAGAATGGAGTGGACACTGGCGAGTAAAAAATCTCTACTCACCGCCTTCCTGGAGGAAAATATCGTCAGTGCCACTCCAGACCCAGTGACCAGCCAAGCAACACCGTCCACCTGCAGGGAGCGCTTGCCAGAGCCCACCGCAGACGGAGAGCCACCCCGATGAGCTATCGCCCCTTAGAGCGACGGAGCGGAATCGTGCCGAGATGGAGGAGCTTGAAACCCCGTCTGACCAGGTGTGTGAGCCGGCAACACCGCCGAAAGGGGGAGTCCTGGCGGATACCCGCGAGACCAGCGAGAGTCCCGCCCACCCCCCCTATGCAGATGGACAGCGACTGGACACTGGGAGGTTACTCATAGACTTCTGGGGCTATATTTTTAATCTTCCGCTGTTTCCAGACAGCAATAATCTTCCGCTGTTTTCAGACAGCAATTTTCAACTGTTTCCATACAGTTTTTTAATCTTCCTTCCTGAGGAAAACCCCAGCTTCAGGGTCATGAGTAGCTTCCCACGGTCCCCCAGAACTGCAGCCAGTCAGCCAGCTCCAGCACTGCTGCAGTCAGCCAGCCCCCCAGCTCGCCCTCTAGCTCCGGATATGGAGCTCGCTTGTGGGTGCTACCTGTCTGCGTCGCCCTCTGGAGGGTGTTGCCCAGCATCAGCTCCTGCAACCTCCGAGCTGCGGACTCCACCTCGGCCCTTCGACCCTAGGGCTCCGCGTTGGCTCACTCCTCCCTTGTCTCCGTCGTGGGCCGTCCGCCCACTAGCTCTGCCAGGCTCCCTCGTCCCTCCGGCTCCACCTTGGTCAGTCGTCGCCCTTCCTACGCCTCTGGACTCCACTCCTCCGGCTGCACCTCATCGCACCGTCCTACCGGCTGCATTGAGCTCCTCCTTCCCTCCAGCTGCGCCTTGGTCCTCTGTCGCTCTGGCTACGCCGCGGGCTTCCGGAACCCCACCGTCGCCTTGCACGCCTGCTTCGCCCGGCCCTCAGAGACCTCAGCGTCACCTTCGCCCTACGCCTCTCCGTCCCTTCGTTGGGCTCCGTCCCTTCCTTGGGCGAGGACGCACCTTCAAAAAGGGGGGGGTACTGTCAATGTTCGTCCGTGTCATCCTTTGTTTTCGTCATGTGATTCCTTTGTCCTGTCTTTCCCGCCACCATCAGTGTCCATTTGTTTCACCTGTGTTCATCCCTTGTGTCTCATTAGTTTAATCATCCCCTTATCTATTTATACTCTTTCATCTGTGTCCTTCGTTGTCCGGTATTTTGGTTCTTGGTTTGTCTCGTCACCTCGTCCTTGTCCCGTCTGCCTGTACCCAGTATTGTTATCCGTAAGTGTTCATTCAATAAATCCGTTTTTTTGTTACATCCCGTGTTCAGTCTCATCATGTCATCGTCTACCAGCAGAGCGTTACACAATGATAGTGTTCCATATCACTAACTATACAGTGTATATATATATATATATATATATATATATATATATATATATATCTATATATATGTGTGTGTGTGTGTGTGATTGAAAATTGAATATCATTATAATAAAATATTAGTCTTATAGATTTAAAAATGTATTTTTATGAAAATTAATATTTTGTTTATTTTGATGGGTAAAAAGGCAACCCAGGCTCATTCTGATTACGTACGTCTATATACATTTCTGGAGAGCGCCAAATACGTCCCAGGAGCTATGGTTTGTTTGTTTTTTGCAGTTTTTGCAAATCCACCAGAGGCCGCTGTGTACGCTTTTTGAGATCTCAAATTTCCCTCATGAGTGCCATCCGCGCCTGCTCTTCTCCCGTAAATCCACCAGAGGCCCCTGTTGACTGACCGACCGATCACCCCACCCACCCCATCCCTAAACCCAACTGACAGTGTTTTAAAAGGCAATCCAGAAAAAGAAAAACCCCAACGGCAGCCTGATTTTTACCATGTTTTCAGATTTGACCACATTCTCACCGTTATTTACTTGTTTGTTTTATTTTTTTGGCTTTTGCTTTTGTCTTAACTGCATTCTGGAACCGTTCTTCACTGGACTCAAACCCCGTCGTCACAGTCAAACTCCCCTCTGTGTCTTAAATCCTCCAACGTACGCAGCGAGCCACTGGACAAACTGGTAACAAAGGAAAAACCGTCCACACGGAGGCAAGCAATCAGCTGGTAAGCGCGAAAAGGAACGGCGTCATACCGCCCCATTCAATTTAAAGATGAATTGCAACCATACGATCCTCTGGCTACATAATTTGTGATATCCAGAAATGTATACATGGCTACATTTTCAGAATGAGCCTATGTTGGAAAAAGGAATTTTATGATAAAATAGCCCCATATGATAACATTTGTATGTACAGTAATATCATTTTTCGACTGATTTACCATTTGAGAACCACCAACTCAAATTTGCTTCTTGGTCTGTTTTATGATGCAGTTATAATAATATCTGTACCGTTTTACTTGCAGGTCTCAATTATTCAGACATTCAAACAGAGATTGAAATCATGAAGGACCTGCATTACGAGCGTTTGCTGAAGCTCTACGCTGTGTGTACCACAAGTCAACCGATGTGTATAGTCACAGAGCTCATGAAAAATGGCACCTTAAAGACATTTCTTTTACGTAAGTGAAGTCAATCATCTACAAACACAACAGATGGCTTTACATTAATCTTGATTATAACTGATACATATTTAGAGATGGGCGATATGGACTCAAAGCTATGGCTGCGTCCGAAATCACATACTTCCATACTATATAGTATGTTAAAAACAGTATGCGAGCCGAGTAGTATGTCCAAATTCATAGTATTCAAAAAACTGTATGCAAGAAGTACCCGGATGACATACTACTTCCGGCGAGATTCAGTAGTGCATATCCAATGGACACTAAGCTATCCCATGATGCCACGCAAAAGAATTCATGAATGACAGTGAAGTGACCAGGGTACGTCTTGTGATAATAACTAATGGCGGATGTAGTACGTCCCAATTCCATTCAAACTCACATTCATACTATACAGAACATACTTTTCTAACGCCCGTGTAGTAAATTCAAATTCAAATGCAGTACCTACTTGAGTAGTAGGCGATTTCGGCGATTTATTGTAAATAAATAAAAACAATTGAACTCTATTGTGTTATAAATGAGATTGTTTATGGTTTTATTGTAAGAAGTACATTATAAAATGTAAAAAAATATATACAATTATTAATACGATGAAAGTATTTTTTTCTATATATTTTTAATATAATTAAATTAGGTAGTTACCATGGCAACTTTAACGTAATACAGTTTGCTATATTTAGCTTTGGTACACCAACCTCAATCAGGTTTGGTTTTTGGCCCTTCTTAAGAAAAAGTTTGGGCACCCCTGCTCTAGTTAGTTAGCAGTACAATTAATTTGTAGTAAGCACACAGGTAATATAATATCGGCTTCATTCATACTGGACACTAGAGGGCGAAACTGAGCAAACTCCACATTTGTATTACAGAATTAAAGTCATCTGAATCTGTATCTGAAATCGCCCCTATAATCCCTATTTCCATTCATTTGTCAACAAATTCGATCCACTTAAAGAAGTGATTTTGAGCACTGGAAGAGATTTCATTTGGTTAACTTTGCAGGTTGATAAAAACTAAATAAATAAGTTGACTTTGTGACAGTTATTCAACACTTACCAAGCTGTCTATTAGTAACGAAACGAATTTTTGATTTCTGACATGTTAAACATTAACAAACAAATAATAATTTATTTAGAAACTTACAACGATAGGATTGCGGAAATTATTTCAGCACGTGAGCACAGTGCATTACGGGCATTCTCTAGCTGTTGAGTGTACGTATGTTGTACACTCATTATTGCGGTGCATTGTGGGATTGATTGAGTGCATTTGGACACCACTAAAAATGGCTGCTCCCTCAAATAGTGCACTATTTAAGTGTGTAGGAGACAATTTTGGATACAGCCATCCCTATAGCTGAGGAAGAAAATAGAAATGCTTAATCTGATCAAACATGAAGACAATATGTATATGGTTTATAGAGTTCTTCAAGTCATCCTAGGTGTTTTTATAAGAATAAAGTATATTTATAATGCAATGCTAATCGACCTAGCTATTGTCGCGGTATAAAACACTTTAAAATAAATATAATTTCTGCCTCATTCTGTGATTTTAAACCATGTCTGGTCACAAAAAGTAGTTATTTAAAACACCCGATGTTATGAACAGATTTTAGAGTAAAAGTATATGTCAGTAAATCTCTTTTTGCAAACAGGCTTGGACACGCAAACATTTTTAGGTATACTGCAAAAAATAAATGAATACCGCCCATCCCTACTGACACAATGCTTTCATAGTAAAACTGTTTAACAGATAAACTCAGAGGTTATTTTTTTCCTTAGGTCACAAGAAGAAACAAGACCTAGAGTTTTCACTCATGCTGGATTTTGCCATCCAGGTAACTTGATTTTTGTCTCCTGCACACCAGGATGATTTGTGCTTACACTTATCATCAGCATTTTATGTGATGTTTTTTAGCATTCAAATCCAATTGAAGAGTGAATGTGCAAAAATCACTCCCTCATGTTAGTGCTTAATGAAAAACATCATTAAATATTTGTAAATTAACCATATTTTTCCATATTTTGTCATTTATTTATGCATTTGAATTGCATTATGAGACTTTGATCGTTCCTCCAACAACTTCTGATGTTGAAAAACTGGAAAAAGTGACATAAATTGACATTTTTAATAGTTTGAAGTGATATATTGTGATTATAAGTGATTATACCGTGCTGCCTGCATGCATATGAATGGAAGTCTATAGGGTTTCGTTTATTTGTGGTTCTTATTTGATTTGGGGTATGTTTTAAAATTTTTATTTAATTTTGTTAAACCTAAGTTAAAAAATTTTGTTAATTTTGTTAAATTCTAAGATTAGTCTGAGGTATTGGGCCGAGCTAACATACTTAACCACGCCCCTCCAGCGATCAGTTTTGACAGCGCTTTGACAACAAACAGAAATGGTGAGGAGGAGGTGTCTGTTAGGTGGTAATAACTCTCCCCAAACCATTTCCTTGAACTTTCGGAATGAAATGCCTATTTTACAACATCCAATCAGCTCGCAGTAAAAAACAAGCCACGCCCACTATTTTCTTATTTAATATTCAGTTTCTCTAGGAACTGCACAATGCAACAAAAAAAGTCGCAGCTTTTAAATCATGTGGACTTTAAGCTCTACTGTACATTTTGTAATAAACAAGTATTGTAAGGCAGAATTTTTTTTATTGATTAGAAGAGTAAAAATGTCTTAGAAAGACAAAAGTGCTTTTATAAAAAAAATTAATTAATGAAGCTGTAAACATTATTTATTTAAAACATTATTTCTGAAACTTTTTATAGCAGGGCAGGCTAATAGCCCAGTGAGTCACTATAATCAATATATGTCAATGCACTCATTTTATTAAGTAAGCAATTCATTCATAGATTGATTTTCTGGAAAAGGCTCTCTACATTGAAGGTAATGTTAGGCATACAGGTGACGGGTTCATTATTTTTTCAATTGCGTTCGGTGCTGCTGTCATGCAAGATCAGCTGCTTCTCAATATTCAGATTGATGCTTCCTCATTTCCCGCTCCGCCGTCCTCCAAGCCATGACCTGGAATTCGATGATCATGAAGGACAAATCAATTCTGTAAATGTGCTGGAGGAGGTGAGGAATGAGGAAGCCCTCATTCTGGTCTTCAAACACATTACACCAGCATAAAAACTCCACATTCACATCTGATAAAACTACATTTTATCAGGGATGTCCAAACATGTTTAAAAACTCTTTTCGGTATAACCATGCCTCAAACACTGTTTTATTCACTCATTCATTCATTTTCTTTCGGCTTAGTCCCTTTATTCATCAGGGGTCACCACAGCGGAATGAACCACCAACTTATCCAGCATATGTTTTACACAGCAGATGCTCTTCCAGCTGCAACCCAGTACTAGGAAACATCCATACACACTCATTCACACACATACACTAGGGCCAATTTAGATTATTCAATTCACCTAAAGCGCATGTTTTTGGACTGTGGGGGAAACTGGAGCTCCCGGAGACACAGAGAACATCTAGTAGTTTCCATATAATACTCTTAGGTCCGTTAATAATATAACAGCTGTTTTATAAAAATCTGTGAATAATAATTATAATTTAGCTCAATCTTACTTCATACTTTGACTGTTAAAAACTGAAGTCTTTCTGGAATTCGCGCTCGTTTCTTTTGAAATTGTAAAGCCCCGCCTTCTTTGATTTGATTGGCCGGTAGTTTTGACTGACCCTGAAATGGAGCTTAAAATAATTGAAGAAACTATTTTTCATTAAGTCAGTTAAGTCTCAAATTAATGTTTTTCTTTTGTTGAATCTCTCTACCATTTGCAAAAAAAAAAATTAAATAATTGCTTGTTTATCAAAAAATAATTGCTAAACCAAAATCAAACAAAAAGTGGTCAGGGGTACCTTAAAGAGCCCCTATTATGCATTAAAAAAGTCATGTTTTGGTTTTGGGGGTCTCCAACAACAGTCTGATATGCATGCAAGGTCAAAAAACACTTTCATTGAGTTATAATATGCATTTATTTTTACCTAATTATCCCAATGACTCCCATATGATTTGTTCCGCGATTCATTGGTTTCCAAACCCCTTCTTAGCGCAATGCTAATCTGCGCTGATTGGTCCGATGACCCAGTCTGTTGTGATTGGTAAACTGCGAGAGAAATCCCCAGCACGGCTTATCACAAGTAGTCAGAGTGCAGAGTGTATGTGTGAGCCCAATGCAGGAGTGCATTAAAGCAATGCAGTTTAACACCAGCATACATTCTTAACATGTGTAAAAACAGTGACACACATTCAGTATTCATCCACACAGCGGCAAAAGCTGAACTATTTTGAAACTTGACCGCCGCACATGTGTAGGAACAGCTGACGGTGGCCATAGTATCGACAAACAGCAGAGGATCGGGAGCTCACAAACGCATTTAAATCTTTAAACAAATCGACACGCATCTCGTTTTCAACATGGTTTTAGATGCAATATGAGAATACAAAGAGTTAGCCAGATACAGTACAAGCAGTTACAAGTAACAAAACACAATTAAATACATAATTTGCAAGCTAGAGAAACCAATGAAGCAACCATTTTAATCGCACTTACTTACACTTGTGAAATGGAGGAAGAAACTGGTCCATGAACTGTGTACTGTAAAGTTCCTGTCAAGCTCTGACAAAGTCCCATACATCAATCTGATCCTTCCTTTTACAAACGGCCGACATCTCCCGTTGTAAGCGTGTAGATTACTGAAGCACTCGTCAGAAAAATGACGTGACACAGCACAAGGCTGGGGCTATAATGCTGAGGTATTTTTGCAAAAATAAACTTCAACCACTGACTCTTCACAGCCTCATGTTTGGGTAGGAAAAATAACACTAACTTTCCCTCACACTTCAGAGCACAGCGTCTTCGCGACATGATTCAACCGGGATCTGCTACAGTGTTTGTGGGCGGGGCTGGGGGTTTCAATTTTTCCGGGTCTGCACCCAGCAAATGGGCGGGGCTTGAGTTCCATATCGACGTCACACCGGCACGGCTAAAGACTCGTTACATTGGCGATTCATTCAAACCACTATGAGTCGACTCTTTTATAGATGAATCAATAGTTTTAATCACGGTGCACTTTCAGATTATAATTGCTTGTTTATCAAATAATAATTGCTAAACAGAGTGGCGCTCACAGCAAGAAGGTCGCTGGTTTAAGCTTCAGCTGGGTCAGTTGGCATTTCTGTATGGAGTTTGAATGTTCTCTGGAAAGGAAAGGCATAAAACATATGCTGGATAAGTTGGTGGTTCATTCCGCTGTGGCGACCCCAGATTAATCAAGGAACTAAGCTGAAAAGAAAATGAATGATTGAATAATTGCTAAACATGTTTACTTCTTTACTTTACGCCTCTCATACAAACATACCAAAACAAGGGAAAATGACAGCCTATTTTCCATTCAAAATGGCGAATTGTAACCTAAACGTTGAGTAGTTTGCATATAATACTCTTAGGTCCCTTAATAATATAACAGCTGTGTTATTAAAAGCTGTGAATATTAAATATGATTTAGCTAAATCTTACCTCATACTTCCATACTGTGCTTCCATACTTCAAACTGAAGTCTCTCTGGAATTCACGCTCGTTTCTTTTGAAATTGTAAAGCCCCGCCTTCTTTGATTTGATTGGCAGGTCATTTTGACTGACCCTGAAATGGAGCTTAAAATAATATAAGAAACTATTTATTTTTCAAATGAATGTTTTTCTTTTGTTGAATCTCTCTACCATTTGCACGAAAAAATAATAAAATAAAATAATTGCTTGTTTATCAAAGAATAATTGCTGAACATTTTTACTTCAATATACTTTTGTCACGTAGCCTTTCATACAAACATACAAAAAAGGGAAAACGACAGCCTATTTTCCATTCAAAACAGCAAAATTGTAACCAAAAGCGCTCATTTTTTTCAAAACTGTAAAGCCCCGCCTTCTTTGATTTGATTGGCAGGTCGTTTTGACTGACCCTGAAATGGAGATGGAAATAATATAAGAAACTAGTTATTTCTCATTAAGTTAGCTTAAGTCTCAAATGAATGATTTTCTTTTGTTGAAAAATAAACTAAAATAATTGCTTGTTTATCAAAGAATAATTGGTAAATATTTTTACTTCAATTTATTTTGTCAAAGCGACATACAAACATACAAAAAAGGGAAAATGACAGCCTATTTTCCATTCAAAATTGTGAATTGAAACCTAAACGTTGATAGTTTGCACATAATACTCTTGGGTCCCTTAATAATATAGCAGCTGTGTTAATAAAATCCGTAAAAAAATAAATATGATTTAGCTCAATCTTACCTCATACTTTGGCCGTTAACAACTGAAGCCTCGCTGGAATTCTAGCTCGTTTCTTCTGAAACTGCAAAGCCCCGCCTTCTTTGATTTGATTGACAGGTCGTTTTGACTATGGCCAGACCCTGAAATGTAGCTTAAAATAAGAAACTAGTTATTTCTCATTAAGTTAGTCAAGTCTCATTACTTCAGTATATTTTGTCACGTAGCCTCTCATACTAACATACAAAAAAACGTAAAATGACAGCCTATTTTCCATTCAAAATGGCGAATTGTATCCAAAACCTTGAATAGTTTGCATCTATAATACTCTTAGGTGCCTTATGAATATAGCAGCTGTGTTATTAAAAGCTGTGAATAATAAATATGATTTAGCTCAATCTTACCTCATACTTTGACCGGTAAAAACTAAAGCCTCGCCGGAATTCGCGCTCGTTTTCTTCTGAAGCTGTAAAGCCCCGCCTTCTTTGATTTGATTGACAGGCCGTTTTGACTATGGCCAGAGACTAAAATCAATGTAGCTTAAAATAATATAAGAAACTAGTTATTTCTGACTGAGTTAGTGAAGTCTCTAATGAATGTTTTTCTTTTGTTGACTCTCTCTCAGATAACAGAAGGAATGATGTACATTGAGAATAAAATAGTTCACCGGGATCTGAGAGCCGAGAACATTCTGCTCACCGAGATGCAGTCCTGCAAAATTGCCGATTTCGGACTCGCTCAAGTTAATGGACCTGAAAACCACAGGATTTCTTCAGGTGAGAAATACAGTATATTTATACATATTAGACACCCAAACGAGAGTACACGTCTGAGTTGTGGTCTGCCAGCAGATGTCAGACTACCGGTGAAATGGATAGCGCCGGAAATATTCAACAACTGCGAGTACACGAGCAAGAGCGACGTCTGGTCCTTCGGCATCCTTTTAACTGAAATCGTCACATATGGAGATGATCCATACCCTGGTAAATGCACTTCACATTCATAATATAATACAAATGTGACCCTGAAAATGATTGATTTCTCCTTTATGCCACAAAAATCATTAAAATATTAAGTAAATATGTTCTGTAAAGATATTTAGTAAATTCTCCACTGTATATGAAAACTCTATGTTATATTAGTAGTATGCATTGCTAAGCTCTTCATTTATACAACTTTAAAGGTAATTTTCTTAACAATTAAACATTTTTGACACCCTCAGGGGCGACACAGTGGCTCAGTGGTTAGCACTGTCGCCTCACAGCCAGAAGGTCACTGGTTCGAGTCCCGTCTAGGCCAGTTGGCATTTCTGTGTGGAGTTTGGGTCACAAGCAGTATCATTTTCAAAAACCTGCACTTTAAAGCACATTTTTAAGGCAACATAATAACATTTTCATGTCACAAACATCCTAACTACATAAATAGCATTTTTAGCCACATTTCATGTTAAACTCAATCAATCGTATATCCAGCAAAGTATACGTTAACGAAAGTTTATTTATTCAGCTTTTAGGGGATGTGTAACTCTCAAAAAAAGCAAAAAAAGGATACTTATCACAGGTATTGTGGTACAGGGTTACATTTGACAAGCCATTACGAAAACAATTTATGTTATCACACATTTCAATGTTCGCTTAACATTGTGAAACCTGAGAAAATCCTTAAAGTAATAATTCACCCCAAAATGGAAATTCAGTCATCATTTACTCACTTGTTTCAAACCTTTATGAGTTTCTTTCTTCTGTTGAACATAAAATAAGATATTTTGACTAAAGCATAAAACCTGTAACTATTGACTTCCATATTATTAGTTTTTTCTTCTAAGGAAGTCGATAGTTAGAGGTTTCCAGCTTTTTTTCCAAAATATCTTTCTTTTGTGTTCATTCATTCATTCATTTTATTTTCGGCTTAGTCCCTTTATTAATCTGGGGTCGCCACAGCAGAATGAACCGCCAACTTATCCAGCATATGTTTTACGCAGCGGATGCCCTTCCAGCTGCAACCCATCACTGGGAAACATCCATACATACCCATTCACACTCATACACTACAGACAATTTAGAAACCCACGCGAACATACAAAATAATCCATGGAAGTCAATGGCTGCTTTTTTCCAACATTCTTCAAAATATCTTCCTTTGTGTTCAACAGAAGAAAGAAACTCAAACATGTTTGGAACAGGTCCAGGATGAGTAAATGATGACAGAATTTTCACTTATAGTTGAACTATGACTTTAAATGAACTTTTTTTTGTTTCATTTTAAAAACATTCCTTATACCAAACACTCAATAAATGTTAAAGTACACATGAAATCAAACCTCACCATATTGATTTTGTTAGCTCACATTGCTAGTTTTGTGGTGAACAATTCATCTGTGCATGACATTAAGAAAAAATAAATGTTTGCCCTTTGTAATCTTTAATTGAAATCTGAAAATGCACTTGCTGTTTGTTTTCAGTTAAATTCTCAGATTAGGTCTGTCTGAGGTATTGGGCGGGGCTGACACACTTAACCACGCCCCTCCAGCTGTCAGTTTTGACAACAAACAGAAATGGTGAGGAGGAGGTGTCTGTTAGGTTGTAATAACTCTCCTGAAACCATTTTCCCCATCTTTCACAATGAAACGCCTACTTTACTACATACAATCAGCTCGCAGCAGAAAAAAACAAGCCACGCCCACTGCTTTCTCATTTAATATTCCATTTTTTTAGGAACTAATATGGAAAAAAAACCATTCACAGCTTCCAGTTCATGCAGACTTTATTGGGCAAATGTTGCTAGAATGTTCTAAGAATATATTTTCTGGTTTATAGTATTAGTATCTCTACCAACAGTGTTATATAGTATTGCATCTCTACCAACAGTGTTGTATTTGTTGATTCCACAATCCCAGGTCAAGACAAAATGTCATCTGTTCGAGGGATTCAGAGAGGAGAGCGGATGCCCCGACCGGCCGGCTGTCCTGAAGCGCTTTACGGCATTATGCTGCTGTGCTGGAAGGCAAACCCAGAGGAAAGACCCACATTTACTGAGCTGCGGGAGATGCTGATGGCTCTCATCCACGAGCCTGTTTCTGAACTGGAGTAGATACTGTAGATACGGGATGGTTTTGTGCATAGCCTACATGTAACCAACACATATACATTCCTTTACGCCGTAGATTACAGAGGTAGTTGCAACACAAAATGTACTAAAAAACAAAAAAATGCATGATAAGGTAGACTGAAAACAAATCATTCATTGGAGTTACTTACATTTTTTTAAGGTAAGTGGTTGCAAACTGGGCGACACGGAGGCTCAGTGGTTAGCACTGGCGCCTCACAGCAAGAAGGTCGCTGGTTCAAGGCTTGGCTGGGTCAGTTGGCATTTATGTGTGGAGTTTGCATGTTCTCCCCTTGTTGGCGTGGGTTTCCTCCAGGTGCTCCGGTTTCCCCCACAAGTCCAAACACATGCACTATAGGTCTATTGAATAAACTAAATTGGCCATAGTGTATGAGTGTGAATGAGTGTGTATGGGTGTTTCCCAGTACTGGGTTGCAGCTGGAAGGGCATCCACTGTGTAAAAACAATGCTGGATAAGTTGGCGGTTCATTCCACTGTGGCGACCCCTGATGAATAAAGGGACTAAGCCGAAAAGAAAATGAATGAATGAATGTTCAACTTAATTTCTTTTTTTCAAGAGTTCACACTTAGATAATGCTCAACTATGATAGCAGGTTTGGCATGCTGTCCCGGGAGAGAACCCTGAGCTCGGAGATAGATGAGCCCAAAGTTCCCGCCTGGTCAAAGAGCATTAGAAGGGATACGAGATCAGGTATTTCTCGAGAGCCCCCAGTGTGTGTGTGTTTTTTTTTTTTATATATATATACTGAGAATTGATTCAGTATGTATGCTT
>CAIGQW010056782.1:8853366-8873040 GCA_903798125.1 Danio choprae
ATATATATATACATACATACATACATACATACATACATACATACATACATACATACATACATACATACATACATACATACAAAAGTCCAAAGACATGCAGTGCAGGTGAATTGGGTAAGCTAAATTGTCCATAGTGTATGAGTGTGAATGAGTGTATGGATGTTTCCCAGTGGGTTGCAGCTGGAAGGGCATCCGCTGTGTAAAACATATGCTGGATAAGTTGGCGGTTCATTCCGCTGTGCCGACCCCAGAATAATAAAGGGACTAAGCCGAAAAGAAAATGAATGAATGAATATACACATATACATATATATAGATATATATGTTTGGATCAAACCACCAGCCAACACTATTAAAAATCACTTTTTGTCCATGTTTGTCAAGTTGCCAGATCTTGTATTAAGCTCATCCCCTCACACAACTGAGAAAATATTAAAATCTCTAAGTGTTTTTCACCTCAATCTGGCAACATAGGTTACATCCCAGTTGTGCTGTTGATTTCTGTGTAGGTGGTAGACGTGAGATTTGACAGAATGTCGAAGACAAATGTTGGCAGGCATGGGTCAAACCCATCCACTGGGTTAAAGAGTATAAATTAATTTTACTGAAAAAAAACAACCCCATGTTGGGTTGGTTCATATTCGACCCGACATTGGTATGAGAACACAACGTTCTTTATAAACAAAGCTTTTTAGTTAACTCTGTCGACGTTTGTCTGTTACGAAGCCAACAAATGACATTCTTAGAGTTGAGCATTTATTAGTGTTATGATACAATAGCAACATACAACCGACCTTGGTCAAGGATGCTTTAAGTGCCACTCACTGCGATGTAAATGCAGCGTCAAGCACCACTTCAGCAGCATCAGAAAATCATATGACTTCAGAAAGCAGCTTTGAAATATACAGTCAGTACTGAATGACTTATATACATTTGAATAACACCCCATATTCTAACATGTCCGCAAATACACATTTTGAAATATAATCGAGCCATTTAGCATATGAGCTCAATGTAATGCAATGCTAACCTTGTTCGAGGTTATTACATTCGCAATGCATTTAAATAATAACAATGTTCAGCACCCTGAGTATTTGGTGTTTGTCTGTAAAACGTATATCATTTTGTGACTCTGAGACCTGGAATGTATGTTTTCTTTTCCTCCTGTGTATATGAATTCATAAAAGTCTTGTAACTTCAGTTAAAACAATAACTGGACTACAGAATTGTACAATATACAGTTTTGAAATCTCTTAAAAGTTTCTCTTTCACTCTTTAAATGTCTCTGAAATCAGATTCACCCCATCAAAATAAAGTGCTTTATGCGACAAATATTAAAACTCTTCCATAACATTATTGTCCATTATTCGGATTCTTTTGTTTGCTGGCCCTGATGTTCATTTTAGGAGACACTTGCCACTCAGTCAAGCCGTTGCACATGTCCTTTTGGTTTGCAGCTTCGTGTGGCTCTTTGTATGGTGGTTGTTTAGTAATCACCACACTGTCTCCATGACTTTCAAGACTTTCCATGAAGCTCTGAAGATCTCTCAGTTTAGCTTGCGCTGTGCAGTTCTCCATAGATCCTGGTTGAGATTCTGTCGACGTTTTCGTTGCCTGTTTTGCTAGTGTGTCATCAGTTTTAGTCTGCTCCTCAGCCGAGCTAGATTTGTCTTCTTCATGTTCTGGGCTTTCTCTGACCTCCATCTCGATCTTTACCTTTGGCATCTTGCCGTTTTCTTCATCCTGCCCTGTGTCTGATGTCCCGTCTGCATTCTTCTCAATGGTGGACTCCTCATTTGGTGTTTCACCTTCAGTAGTTTCAGGTGTAACGTCTTTATTTGACTTGGACTCATCTACATCTTCTGTAGAATGGTCTTTTGTACTCTGTTTGTCACCTGCTTCGTTTTCCTCAGCATTTTCTGTCATCTCATGTGCAGTCGAATCACTATTTTCAATATTTGGTGCATCTTCTGTACATGCCTCTTTTTCTGTGTCTTCTTCAACTAAGTCTACTTCTTCCTCATTTTCATCATCTCCCTTATCATTTACCACCATTTCTTCTTTTGCAGGCTCACCTTGTTTCTCATTTTGACCATCATCCACATCACCAGACTCATTATTTGCTTCCTCGTCGTTCTGATCTTTTTTCTCCGAGTCTAAAGTTGCCTCTATCGCATTGACGGCACTATTTATCCCTTCTTGATTTGCCATTTCAACATCACGTCCTCTAGTATCATCATTGACCTCCTCTACCTCCTCATGAACAACTTCTAAGTTATTTTCAACTTGACAAGCTGTGCATTGTTCTTCAGGCTTTGATTGTAGAGGTTCGACTGGGTCCTTTTTCATTTGCAAAATTTTCCGCAGATCAAATTCCATTATGACTGGAGCAAAGCTCAAAGCCTGAGCTCGCTGGGCTGCTCTGGATGCCAATTTCTTTTTTATGCATGCATCACACGGGCAGTATTCATCATCACTGCGCTGATCACTGTTTTCGGTTCCTGATGCAGTGTAATCTTCATCACTCTTTGTCAAGATGGACTTATTGCGCATGACCCGAAGACGCTTGCGTCGTTGCTCAGTATGAGCTGTAGACTCTCTCGACAGTGCATTTCCCGGAGGTCTCGGACCCCTACCAGTGCGGCTTTGGATTTTTTGCAGCTCTCGGTTAATACTCGATTGAATACGTTTGTGTACTTCCTCTTTCAGTTCGCTTATCATTGTATTGAGCATCTCATTGTCGTCTAAATCCCACCTCACTTTGAACTCTGCCATGGCATCGGTGTAATGCAGCATGAACTGCTTTTCTAGCTTTTTTAATAGGCTCAGGACCCAAACGGGATCTGGGTCTTGTGAAACTCTTTTAGTAAGCGTAGCTCTCTGAACAGACGGCGGGGTTCCTGAGCTTGTGTTTTCTGGAGATTTCATTGTGTAACTCTCATTCCCTGAGCTCTTGTAAGAGGTCGTTTGTGGCGTTTGATCGGATTCATTCTTATTCTCAGAACTTGAAACATCTTCTTGAATTACATCATTTTCTTGGTCATCGTCCTGTTGTGTATCTACTGGACTCCCCTGTGTTCGTTCTGCGATGTCTGGAGTTACCGGATCTGAGATGATTTTGGATGGATTTAAACTTTCTGTAAACTTAACCTCATCTTCTTCATCTTTATCGTGCAGTGAAGTCTCGTGCTCTTCAATTGGTGGTATTGTTCCCTGTGAGGTCTCTATTTTTTCACCTTTAACAGAGCTGGTGGATCCACTATTTACATCAACGCCAGATGAATACCGCAGGTTAAATTCATCCTCTGCCGATTGGTTTTCCTTTGCATTTTGTTGTATATGTTCATCCTCGATGGGCTTTTGGAGCCAGAGCGACTGTAGGATCATCATCACTTCATTGTATTTACGGTGCTTTTCATCTTTAGAGTCTGAATCAATCAATCTTAAGTTTGCAAGGCAGTCCAAAAGCCCTTGAGCAGACTGGCTTAATTTTCTGCCATACACTGGGGAAACTTCAGGTAAACTACTGGATCGGTCTAGTTTTGGACCGAGTAAAACCTTCATGACCTGAACTGAGGAATCACACTGCTTTTGTAAACTGTCTTGGTTGGCTAATGTTTTAGGATTGTGATCCATTTCACACGTTTCCAATTGTGCTTTTTCATCGCATGCTTGTATCTCAACACATCTAGAATTGGTCTCCTGCTGAACATGATTCTCTCCTGTGTGATTTTCATTAGGTTCCTCAACCTCCATTATGCTTTCTGGTGCCTCACTTTTGTCCCTTTGGGTGGCATTCTCACCAACTTCACGTTCAGTATGTTCAACATCCATTTCATAAACATAGCCATCAATGGGAATGTTTCTAAGCCAGTCGTTCACAACTTCTGTAGGGGAAGCATTAGGTAAACATGATGGCATCAATTCCTTAGTATTGTGCTCTGAAGAGTGGCTGTGTTTGCTCCTGCTGCTTTTTTGGCTTTTATTTTCAACCTTGTCGACATTTTTGCTGGAGGCAACTGACTTTGATCCTCTACTGACTGGTCTCACATTGCCAACAATCTCTCTCAACAGATCTGCAGCTGAGAGTGCCCGAGATAAAACACTTTCGCTTGAGGAATCAGGATGCTTGACTGATGCTTTTTTCTGGTTTGGCATCTCCAGTGGTAGACTTTGGGAAATGTCAGACATTCCTGCTGAATTTGGCCTGGATGCATCATTTTTCACAGATCTTTTGTCTGATGTGGATGTTTTAAGAGATTTAACCATGCCATCATCAAGGTCTTTTTTAGAATTGATATCTAGTCCGTTCATTTTCAAACAATGGGAAGAATGTTTAGATCTTTTATCAGTCTCTCTAGTACTTTGGCCATTTTTGGACTTCACTGAACATTCAGAGGCTTTTGACGAGTTTAAACAATCACTTGCTGGTATGACTTTTCCAGCAGCTCTTTCGCTTTGCTTATGTTTTGAAGATGCTTCACTCATTTCTGCATGGTTGGTGTTGTTGACAGCTTTGCAATCTCTCTCTTTCATAGCTGTATTTTTAGCACTTCCCGGTGAAACTCTCGAGGGTGACTTACTTCGTGAAGGTGACAGTGACAAAGTGGAGAGCACTCTGATATTGTTTTCATTTAACTGGCTCCCCAACTTGCTCTTCTTCAATTCTGCTGACATGACACTTTCAGCTGAGGCAGGCGAAAGGGCTTGAACAGGAGTCTTATGATAGGATTTCTTTGACTTGTCTGAAATTGATGTTTGTGTCTTAGGCCTTTCCTCAGCATCGACTCCATTTACTTCATGCATATTCCCACCATCCTCTGACATGCCACTGGTTGATCGTTCATCAAAGTCGTCACCTTTTTGATCCTCTCCTAACCCAAGAGAGACAGAAGCTGTCGATGTAGGGCTTACAGGTTCATCAAACTGGTTATCTGAGGACTTATGTATAAGAGTTTTATCTGATTTTCCTGACAAGATCCCTTCAGATTCATCTTTGGCATCCTCCCTTAATTTCTCTTTCAAATCACCATTTGAGGAGCTAAGATAATTACATTTACCAGATCTTTGTGACACACTTGAGTTTTCTGACATCCCACTTGCTGCTCTGCTATCAGTCTTCTTGCTTTTACTATTGTGGGTTGATCTAGGAGATGGAGACCTCTTTTTCCTAGGCAATGGTGAGGTCACAGTTAAGGCATTCAGTGTTGTTTTCTGTGTCTCAGATTTGATGGATCTTTCAGAACAAGCATGAGACTTTTCTGAGGTCTGAGACATTGGGCTGGTGGCTCTTTTTGACTTGTTTGTTGGAGTTGCACATTCATCGGGTGTTGCATCATTTAATACTGAGGTAACTGTGGTTTCTGGAATGTTGTGGTTTGATCTGCAGGACCTACAAGATCTTTTAGAAGCGTCTGTCTTAGCAGACATTGCGCTGGGTACTCTTTCCTGAGATTTAGCCTCTGTTTGGGAATGTTTTGAAGATACATTTGACTTCACGGATGTTCTTGAGCAGTTTGACAATGGACGGCATTGCCTTTTCTCAGTTTCCAACTCACACAGAACATTGAGACTTTTGCCTTGTAACTCACAACAAGATTTAACAGACCTCTTTGAGTCTTTTGATGGATGCTGTGAAGACTGATCTGATTTATTAGACACGGCACTAGCTGATCTCACTTCATGAGGAAGCTCTGTGTCTTGCTCATAATGATTATCTGACAAGGTCTGATTTTGACTAGCAGCCTCATCACCCTGAGAATTAAGCAACTTCGATGGCACTTCCTCTAAATCATTTGGACTACAAGATCTAGGCGTTTTAGCTTTCTCTGAATGTGCAGATATTGATTTGTGGGATGTCCTCGATGCAGCTGAGAGATTTGAATGGGCAGACATTGAGCTGACAGCTCTTTCTTGGCTTTCTTCTTCAGCATTATCCATTTCTGTCAGGACCAAGGCTGGCGTGGGCTCTCTCTGTGAAATAATGCAGTCTGACTTTGCTGACATGGCACTTTTGGTTCTTTCTTCGACACTCTCTCCTTCATTATGTTCAGATTTTAATGATCTCCCAGCAGAACACCTTTCATGAGCAGAGCAGTTGGATTTCTTTGACATTTTTGAAGTAGAAGATGCATTTGAATTATTAGTCCCAGAGCGTTCCCGTGTGGCTTCCCTTTGTGATGCATTATTAACAGGGTCAGAAATTTCAAGCACATTTGAAGTGCATGCAACATATTTTTTTGACAATATGGAATCCGCTATCTCTGGTTCACCTTCTTCTACATTACCACTCAATCTTTTACTCTCACCGCAGCATGAACATCCACCAGATCTTCTAGAGACACCTGATGTGACACTTCTTTTTCCAGTATCATTGTCACATTTCTCAAAAGCATCTGATGCATTGGATCCAGGGGTGTTTGCTTGGCCTCTAGACTTACAAGATGCTTGGCTATGTCTGGAGATGTTACTACAAGCTCCTTTCTCAAACAACTGCTCCTGACCAGAGGCCACCGAACTTGGGGTTATGGCTCCACACTGACATGCATGGCACATAGAGGACACTTTTGAAACTGGAGATGTCCTGCTCATGCATTCACCATCTACTGGAGCTGCAAAAGAAGTTTTATCCTTTTTAACCTTCAGTGAATGAATTGCAGTGCTCGATTCTTTACTTGGAGGTCTAGGAGACAAATAAGAATGTGGTGAACTTTGGAGACCACAACAATGAGCACATTTTGGTTGATAATCACTCTCCGGGTGGCCACTTTGAGACCAGTTTGAAGCTCTGGAGACACTCGGAGGAAGGTCATCATAATCATTATCCTGATCTTCCTTCAAAGACTCGAGCACTTTGGATGAGTTGCTGACCGCAGAAATCGGACGCTCTCCCGTGACCTTAATTAGCTCACAATGTGGCGTTGGAGAGATTTCAGGTTCTGTGATGTCCATATGAGAGCATTTGTTTTTAGCTTGACTCCCACAGCCGTCCTGGTATGATTTCTTGCTCTTAGACGTGATGCCAGCTGAGGATACTTCACTTCGGCTGCAGCAATGACTTGTTGAACAGTATTCCACTCTAGTGTCCCCTTCCTCCATTGTCTCCTGAAAGCATGAGGCCTTTTCAACCACATGCTCCACATACTCCCCGCTGGAGCGAGAAACTGTGCGTGTGCTATCTACAGAAGACTTTTTGCATGTAATTTTCTGAGATGATCCACTGGAACTGGGTGATTTGCAGGTGCCCTGCTCTTTATGCATTGGGTTTTTCCAAATGTCATATTCTTGGCAATGGTTGCAACAGTTTTGACAAAGCGTTTCCTCAATATGCTTCTTTGTTGCGAAAGCTTCCTCAGCCTCAGATGCACAAACAGAGTCTGGGTCTGAATACTCGGCATTAGCTTGAAGATATTTAGCGTCTTTTACAGATCCAGACTCGTTCACTTTCACTGATGATTTCTTGATCTCGGTGGACCATTGGAGGGTCTCATCATTGAACAGCCGAAAGCGAACTTTCATCTCCACAGAAAGGCTGCCGTCTTTGTTAACAAGCACTCTCTTCTCTATGTCATCGTTCATTACGACCTCTTTAACATAAGGACAGGTGCTGACGCAACCAGACTGCCCTGGTGTCATGCATAATCCATTCTGGTAGGACTTTTCTGAAGAAAGAGAGAATCTTGTAGATCGATTACTGGAGTCGGATCTTGGATGGATAATGCTTTTCTTGGTCTCCAGACCAAAGTTGACTGTTAAAAAAATAAAACAACATATTTTCAACTTGCAAATAGAAACACAAATTTGAAATAGGCTTCCCAGGTGGCACTTTACTATCAAAATGACATCAGAAACATGTCAAAAATGAAAATCAATTTGATGTCAGTTGACTCCCTTGATGTCAAAACAACATCAAATTAACATGTAATAATAGTAATAATAATAATTTCTTACAATTATATAGTGCTTTTCTGGACACTTAAAGTGCTTTACACATTTTTGGTGGGAATCTCATCATCCACCACCAGTGTGCATCATCGACCTGGATGACGCGACGGCAGCCATTTTGCGGCAGACCGCACACCACACACCAGCTGATTGGTGGAGGGGAGAGTGATGAAGCCAATTATGATATGGGGATGGTTAGTAGGCCATGATGGACAGAGGCCAGTGGGCAAATTTGGCCAGGATGCCGGGGTTAAACCCCTACTCTTTTTCGAAGGACATCCTGGGATTTTTAACGACCACAGAGAGTCGGGACCTCGGTTTAACATCTCATCCGAAAGACAGCGGTCACTGAGCAGTATAGAGTCCCCATAAATATACTGGGACGTTAGGACCCACACAGAATGCAGGTTGAGCACCACCTGCTCATCTCACTAACACCATTTCCGACAGCAACCTAGCTTTCCCATGTGGTCTCCCATCCAGGTACTGACCGGGCCCTGCTTAGCTTCAGTGGGTGACCATGTGAGAGTTGCAAAGAGCTAGCTGCCAGCTAGTAACACTGGTGTCAAAAAGTACATCATAAATCAAATACAGGACTGTCCCGTATCCAATTCTGAAGTGTTTTTGATGCCAATGCTATGTCAATTTGATGTTGCTTTGACATCAAGGTAATCACTTGATTTGCAGTAGTTGTAGTTTGTGTAACTTAGAATTGAAGCTTTTAGATTAACAAAACATTTCTTATATTATAATGCTTTTTATTGTCATTATTTTGGTGGTCAAAAGGACATCAAAGTGTGGATGTCAAATAGACGTCAAGGTTTTAACATTAAATCAGTCATGTCATTTTGTCATCAAGGTGCCCGCTGGGTTGATTATGCATATGCATTAAGAATAGGCATTCACAACATTTAAGCTGGTGTTTGTTTTATCTTCAGTCTATTATTAGGGGCACGTGGGAGGATAGGTTGTTAATCACTATAATGACTCACCTAAAACAAATGTAAACGGTAATTAACTTGAACTGTGTGCACAGTGAGAGAAAAGATTTACCATTCTTTTTGCTTTCATGGCCTTCACTGCAGATGCTGGAGTGTGACCTTGTACTGACTCCTGGAAGCTTTTCATCTGAGAGTTTCTTCAAGCTTTCCATGAGCAAAGGCCTGAATGGTTCTCTACCCACACAGACCAGCACACTGGGACATTGCATCAGACTCTGAATACTGTCGATCTAAGGACAAGAGTACATAAACATGAGGCAAAAAAACAAACAATGAGTCAGATACACTCTTGAATGCTTATAGTTACTGTCAACATAAACAGCTACTTTCTATCATCCAGTGTTGGTTAAGTTGCTTCAAATAAGTAATTAATTACTAATCTAACTACTTTGTCTGAAAAGTCATTTAATTACTCAATAAGCAGTTTAATTCATTGACTCAATACTACATAAATACCATATAAATCCCAATGCATAGACAGTATAAAGTAAACACATATCTTAATGTTATTAATTCAGTCAAACTGGGCATTTTACTTTAAATTTAAAACATAATACTTCAGACAAATGAAATAATATCTGTATCAAAACATGAAATGTTAATCATATCCAATCATCTTGATAAATGTAACCCAATTAGGTTGAAAAATAAAATTATTCTGCAAATAATAAATATAGGTACACTGCTTTTATGACTTGATTCAAAGAACTGTTGAATTTATTTACAGTATTTAAGGCAGGTATTAGTAATTAATAAAATAACTGTAATTAAATTAACTAAAAATTGAAAGTAATGTCGGTGGGGTTTGTGTCATGAACGTTCGTTGGGAGAAGTGTGCCGCGGACGTTCAGTGAGGGGGGGAGAACGTGTCGCTATATAATAATATCTCTGGGGCCACTAATCACGCAGGGCCCGTCCACTACGCCACTGGCTACAGGTGAATTGAATAAGCTAAATTGCCCGTATGTGTGTGAATGAGTGTGTATGGGTGTTTCAAAGTACTGGAAGGGCATCTGCTGTGTAAGACATATGCTGGAACAGTTGTTGTCGACCAATTTAGCATCATATGATGTCTAATGTGAAACATTGCAATAGACGATGCCATCGTCGTCGTAGGCGGCGGTGAATTAATTATTTGTTGCCTACCATTTTAACTACCTGACTCGCATGGTCTTTGTTTTACCTATAACCAAATCATAAATGAATAAAGATAAGTTGCATACAGTGGGCCTCACGGTGGCGCAGTGGGTAGCACGATCCCCTCACAGCAAGAAGGTCGCTGGTTCGAGCCTCGGCTGGGTCAGTTGGCATTTCTGTGTGGAGTTTGCATGTTCTCCCCATGTTGGCGTGGGTTTCCTCCGGGTGCTCCGGTTTGCCCCACAAGTCCAAAGACATGCAGTATAGGTGAATTGGGTAAGCTAAATTGTCCGAAGTGTATGTGTGTGAATGAGTGTGTATGGATGTTTCCCAGTGATGGGTTGCAGCTGGAAGGGCATCCGATGCATAAAACATATGCTGGATAAGTTGGCGGTTCATTCCACTGTGGCGACCCCAGAATAATAAAGGGACTAAGCCGAAATGAAAATGAATGAATGAATGAATGAAGTTGCACACAAATTACCACCTGTCAATCACTTTTTTAGAGGGACTCTGACATGAATAGGCAGAGTGATCTGTGTCGGTATAATGGCGTCGACAAACTTGGTTGGTAAAAAGGTGCACAACCAACAGGAACCAGCCAACAGTATCTGAGGTTTTCACTAAAATTACTAAGTACAAGCGCGGAAGCGAAAGATTGAAGCAGTGTACTGACGCTGTGACACGTTACCTGATAGATTCAAAAGATCGAAGAGTCATTAGATAGAGACAAGATTAATTAAATATCACGTTTAACAACTATAGTGAGACGTGATCCAGTGGTACATCCTTCATAAACTGTCTGACGTGCAGTGCTCTCTGGGGTTTTGTGCTCAAAGCACCCAATAATATCCAGCTGACTGCTGGAGCTCAGACGTGCGCGTATGCTGCAGTGCATGCCTGTGTGTGTGTGGTCACGTGATGTGCGTTTTCAGCGGTATAGTGTGGAAGGAGGGCTTTTTAAAAAAAATGCTGGATGAAACACCAGTGTGGACGTGGATCGTTTTCATCCTAAAATGCCATTTTAAAACTAAGATATTAGTGATATTAGCATCGTGATGTCTAATGGCCATCAGCGATGGACGATGGCATCGTCTATCGACAAAACCCTAGTTGGCGGTTCATTCTGCTGTGGCGACCCCTGATAAATAAGGGACTAAGCCAAAGGAAAATGAATGAAGGTTAAATCCTGTTGATATCTTTCAGTTATTTAGTACAACTGGTCATTATTAATAGAAAAAGAAAATGGTTGTGTTATCACAATACTGTGCTAATGCGCAATTTGAAGCATCACATGAGAAACAAGTGAACACCAAATTTTGGATGGAAAAAGTTTTGACTAGTGTGAAAAAGGGTTAATGTGAATAATGGAGTGGACTGAATAAATACACCCACATGACTCCATTATGCTTGCCTTATTTACTGTTGGTTGCTAGGCTACCAATACTACAGTCAGCCACTCTTACATGATAAAAACACATCTATTTAAGCAGAAAAACAAATAATTTGTGTGAGGAACAAGATAAGGGGTTAAGTAAATGTTTTTAGGTGAACTATACTGTACATAGACATAGAGCTAGCTATATTTATTCCCCAAAGCTTGTAGTTCTGTCCTGACCTGACACCTTCATCCTAAAATATTTGACCCAGCTAATGAGGTATATGACCACGAACGTTTATTTTTCAGTCCAAGTGCTTCCGTTGAACTGTTGAGCATTACAAAATCGCCACGTTTAAGAACTTCACTCATTTATTTTCTTTTCAGCTTAGTCCCTTTATTAATCTGAGGTCGCCACAGCGGAATGAAACGCCAACTTATCCAGCACATGTTTTACGCAGCGGACGCCCTTCCAGCTGCAACCCATCACTGGGAAACATCCATACACACTCATTCACACACATATACTATAGACAATTTAGCTTACCCAATTTAGCTTACCCCACGCCAACACGGAGAGAACATGCAAACTCCACACAGAAATGCCAACTGACCCAGCCGAGGCTCGAACAAACGACCTTCTTGCTGTGAGGCAATCATGCTACCAACTGTGCCACCGTGACGCCCTATTTAAGATCTGATTTCTTTAAAAAAAAACAGTGATCTTCACTACCTGATTGATGTGCGATATAAAGTGAGTCTCAAACCAGACAAGAAGCACTGCATTAAATTCCATTTTCCCCCACATTTACATCCCATGGACATTTATTTTACCCCAGTGTTTTCAGTGGAGTTTCTCCGCTAGTCTGCTGCTACTGACGGTGCTTGCGTTTACACGGTCTTTCATCTTGTTTTTCGCTTGAACAACTAAATGAATGCTTAAGTCTATTGAACTGATTGTATTTAAATTACGTTACAACATCGATGCTGTAAAAGGAACCTTATTAAATTGAAAATAATCACATTAACCTTTCACCAAAAGTTTATCATTGGCTGAAAAATACCAGCTGTGCATATAAGCACATAAAAGAATGACTGAAAAAATTAAATCCTGACCTTGCGTCCCTCCAGTGTGTACAGTTTCTTGATGTGACACTGCATGAGCTCTGAAATCTCCTCCGTGAAGACTCGAAGACTGCGAGCGGTTCGTCGACTCAGAATAAAAGATCGGCGAACGGCGGGGTCACTGTTTTTCACTAGAATAATCCTTTTGGGGTGCCGATGATGGTGGTGATGGTGTCCTGATGGGGGTTCATCAGGTCGGGATGGCTTTCGGCGGGTGTTATTTGGGTGGCTATGGTGGTGCCAGACCGCCGGCCTTTTCCCTACCTCTTCCATGTTGATTGGTTTCACATATCGTCGGTCAGAGCACAGATAACACCCTCCGTCCTCGAACTGCTCTAAATGTTTAATGCTGTGGGTTCCCCTGGGGGTCGTGATGGTACGTACACCAAAAGGCAGGGGAACCTTTTGGGAAAGGTCATCCAGTAAGGCATCAAAGCATTTGAAGGTGCGTTTATGGACTGCCATCTTGACGCCTTTGAACTGGGCGTCACCGCTCTTGTAGAAAGTAATTCTCTTGACGGGACTCGATGCAGTCACGATGGAGCCGAAAGACGATGTTGGAGGATGTGGAAACTGATGAGGGTCATTGTGGAAATGGGAATCAGCCTCGAAAGAACCTTGAGCCGCCCTCTGCATCTCTCATCCACGTCAGTTCACACTGTGAATAAAAGAAGAGAATTTGGGACATAAATAACAATAATTGCATCCAAAATGACCCACACTCAAAAAAAATACGTTTGCTCAACCTACTTAAAATTAAAATGAGCCGAAACAACACAATTCTTAAGGTTTTTTGGGGGACGACCTAATTGTTTTATGTTCGATCCACTTCAATTTGGAAAATAAGTTAACTTAATTTCTTAAATCTTTTCTCAACACAAATTAATTGTGTGAAACCCAGCATTTTTACAGTGCACTATACACTGTAAAAAGGGACTAGTTGACTTTACATAAACAGAATAGAGTAAACTCGTTGCCTTATAATTATTAAGTAAACAAACTATGTGCATTTATAGCATATGCATAGTTAGTATAGCTAGATTACCATCGTAGGTTATGTGTAGGTTTAAAATAGCTCATACGTCCAGTGTTGTGTTCATATTTATGACTATAGTTATTTATATAGCACCGTGGTCTGCGAGACACAACATTTTCCTCCACTTTATGTCCACACATGTAGCGAATTGACAATAAAGCTCAACTTGACTTGACTACACACTTTATTTTAAATCTGGGTATTTAAAGTGCACTTATTCACTATTTATATTACAAAATGGCATAGAATAGTGCAAAGTAAGCGATTTGGGACGCATCTATTATCTGCATAGCAAAAAAGCATGTTTGTTATTGGGCTGCACAATATATTGTTTCAGTATCTATATCGCAATGTGTAGTGTTGACCAGGAGCCACACTGCCCTAATGGAGTGAACGTTTTTAAGGCCTGTGACTGTGTGAACATTTCAAGAGAGTTTAAAGGAACACCCCCTTTTTTTTAATCAAATTTTTTCATTCATTCATTCATTCATCTATTCATTCATTCATTCATTCATTCATTCATTCTCCTTCGGCTTAGTCCCTTTATTCATCAGGGGACGCCACAGCGGAATGAACCGCCAACTTATCCAGCATATCTTTTACACAGCGGATGCCCTTTCAGCTGCAACCCAGTACTGGGAAACGAAACCCCCATCACCCATACACAGTCATTCACACACACACACACACACACTTACACTACGGCCAATTTAGTTTATTCAATCCACCTATAGCGCATGTGTTTGGACTGTGGGGGAAACCGGAGCACCCGGAGGAAACCCACACCAACATGGGGAGAACATGCAAACTCCACACAGAAATACCAACTGACCCAGCCAGGACTCGAACCAGCAACCTTCTTGCCGCTAGCCACCGTGTTGCCCCATCTAATTTTTTGAATTCTCAAATAAAAGCTCGTTTTATAAATCCCCTAGAATTTAACAAATTTTTTTAATCCATTCAGCCGATCTACAGGTCTGGAGGGGGCACTTTTAGCTTAGCTTAGCATAAATCATTGAATCGGATTAGACCATTAGCATCTAGTTTAACAATGACCAATGACTTTCAGTAATTTTCCTATTACAGGAACAAAATATGAATATAGAGAGAAATCTGATTAAATACAGATTCTAGTAATGCATCTGCACAGAGTATAATCAAAACTTTCCAAAGCATAAGTGCAATATTTCTTATTAAATTCTCCCAAAGCTGAATCTATCCATATTAATTTCAGATTTGCTTTTATATGCTAACGGATAGGACAAAGTGAGATACTTGAACAAAAAATAAATAAATCACTAAATCAGATGGTAAAACAGATGAAAATTTGAAATGATTAAAGTCTCTAAAGGCAAAGTTCAGCAATACAAAATACAGTGTAAACACATTGGTACAGTATGGTTAGTAGGGCTGCACAATATATCGTTTCAGCATCGATATCTCAATGTGTGTGTCGGCAATAGTTACGTCGCAGGATATGCAATGTTAAGTTGGTATTATAGTCGATCAACAATTGAGAATATATGAGATTTGTGAAGTCATTGCAATGTATAACCATAACAGAGTGAAACTTTATCATTTGCATGTGTTTTAAAGGCATTTCAAGAGAGTTTAAAGCATTCGGGCACAATTTTTCTTTGCTCTATTGTAATTATTCTTGCAATTATTTTTTTTATACATGATTCACACCTTACAAAATCAACCCGACCATTCATTCATTCATTTTCTTTTCGGCTTAGTCCCTTTATTAATCTGGGGTCGCCACAGCGGAATGAACCGCCAACTTATCCAGCATATGTTTTTTACGCAGCGGATGCCCTTCCAACTGCAACCCATTGCTGGAAAACATCCATACACACTCATTTACACACACACATACACTACAGACAATTTAGCTTACCCAATTCACTTATACCGCATATAGTCTTTGGACTTGTGGGGGAAGCCGGAGCACCCGGAGGAAACCCACACCGACAACATGCAAACTCCACACAGAAATGCCAACCGACCCAGCCGAGGCTCGAACCAGCGACCTTCTTGCTGTGAGGCGATCGTACTACCCACTGCGCCACCGTGAGACCCCTCAACCCAACCAATCTAAATTCATTCATTCATTCATTTTCTTTTCAGCTTAGTCCCTTTATTAATCTGGGGTCGCCACAGCAGAATGAACCGCCAACTTATCCAGCATATGTTTTACGCAGCGGACGCCCTTCCAGCTGCAACCCATCACTGGGAAACCAATTTAAATACATTTTTTATTTGTTTTCACAAATAAAGATATTCAAGCCATCTGGGGAAATTGTATTCATACCGCAATATATATCGCAGCAAAACAAAATATCGCAATGTCAGATTTTTCCAATATCGTGCAGCCCTAATGGTTATTTATGCACTAACATGGTACTCTAAAGTGTATATATTCGTAAATAAAACTCTATTACTGTGATAAAAAAAGCGTAATTGAGGAATTTTGTTATGTAGTTTAAAACCTGGCTCCAATCCAGAGGTTAATCTCATGCAGTTTGGAGAAACAATTACAGACTAGTTTAAATTGCATTTAGGTCTTAGTCCTTAATAGGCACTTTAATCCAACATTAAAAGACATTCAAGAGCATCAATTCAGAGCAAAGTTAGTTTAAAATTATTTCATCAGCATTAAACTGTGACCAAAACCGTCTTTCTTCTTCTTATCATGACATTTTGACAAATAAAAGTGTCTGAATTACATAACAATCATTTCAAGACACTCCAGATTATAAAAAAAATGACATTTTATCTTCCCATATTATGATTTCATTCTCCTTGTGAGCCACATGTGAGCATAAAAGTCATCCCTTTCATTGCCGTCACGTATTTGTGACTGCACACCCTGCTTCCCATATAACACAGCATGATTTCAGGAGTGTATCTGAGCAGAAAGTACAGCCTACAGAAGAAATGAAATACAAAACAACATACTTACAATCCCAGAATGCATGACCATATCTGATGCTACAAACAAACGGTATGAAAGGCGAAAATAAACAGAACGTCTGAGCACGCAGAGCAGCGTTCCCGGCATCATCCGAGCGCTCGACTGCTACGGGAACACAAGTTTACATGGGTCAGATCACTAATCAGAGTCTTGGGCTGCTAAGGATAGAACGCAAAGCTTCTTTAATCATCTAGAGATTTCACTGAAGTCTACAGGAGCTTCAGACACATGACAGTGACACCGGGATTGCATAAACAGAGATGCGCAGAGCTGCGAGACGTCTGCTTTCTGACCCCCGATGGCAGGCTTAGTTTGTGTTTATTCTACAAACATGACATTTAGACAATGATGCACCAAACGCTGAGACTGAAAATACGCCTGCAGTACTGGTGCACAACAACTCAGCCCTGCTGCGATATTGAAGTCTGTGTGAAATCACAATTTGCAATGATGACTTTGCTAGTGCACATTGTTATTCTTTAGGGGCACGATTCATCCGTGCAGGTTGATCTACTGTAGGGCTGCAATGTGCAAATCTGCAATAGTCACATCGCAGGATCTGCAATGGTGAGGTGGGATTGTAATTAACCAGAAAACACAGTTCAGAACAAAGTGTAACCCTAAAAGAGTGAAAGGTTTTTTTAATGTCTGTGACTCAGACTGGCAAATGTAAACCTTTTGGGCACAACACATTATTAAACTGGCAGCTTTAACAAAGATTCATTGTATTTAATTATTCATTCATTCATTTTCCTTCAGCTTAGTCCCTTTATTCATCAGAGGTCGCCACAGCGGAATGAACCACCAACTTATCTAGCATATGTTCAACAAAGCGGATGCCCATCCAGCTGCAACCCAGTACTGGGAAACATCTATACACGCTTATTCACACACATACACTACAGACAATTTAGTTATAGCGCATGTGTTCGGACTGTGGGGGAAACCGGAGCACCCGGAGAATACCCACGCCAACACGGGGAGAACATGCAAACTCCACACAGAAACGCCAACTGGCCCAGCCAGGACTCAAACCAGTGACCTTCTTGCTGTTAGGCGACAGTGCTATCCACTGCACTACCCACTGCGCTGCCCTTCAAAAAGAATATCCATTATGAAATCAATTATTCTGGAAATTATTATTGTCATTATAGATGCTTCAGTTAAATGGCCTAACATGCATGCCAAATCGTTTCATGAAGCATGGGATGGGTTATTTTTATTTATAATGAAATATAGTAAGGGGGTGATGCGGTGGTGCAGTGGGTAGCACAATCGCCTCACAGCAAGAAGGTCGCTGGTTTGAGCCTCGGCTGGGCCAGTTGGCATTTCTGTGCGGCCGTGTTGCCTTGGGTTTCCTCCGGGTGCTCCAGTAAGCTAAAATTGTGCGTAGTGTATGTGTGTTTATGTGTGTGAATGAGTGTGTACGGATGTTTCCCAGCGATGGGTTGCGGCTGGAAGGGCATCCGCTGCATAAAACATATGCTGGATAAGTTGGCGGTTCATTCCGCTGTGGCGACTCCTGATTAATAAAGGGACTAAGCCGAAAAGAAAATGAATGAATGAAATATAGTAAGGGTGACACGGTGGCTCAGCGGTTAGCACTGTCGCCTCACAGCAAGAAGGTCGCTGGTTCAAGCCTCGGCTGGGTCAGTTGGCATTTCTGTAATTGTCCGTAGAGTATGTGTGTGAATGAGAGTGTATGGGTGTTTCCCAGTGATGGGATGCAGCTGAAAGGGCATCCGCTGCGTAAAACATATGCTGGATAAGTTGGCGGTTCATTCCGCTGTGGCGACCCCTGATTAATAAAGGGACTAAGCCGAAGGAGAATGAATGAATGAATGTTTTCTCTCTGAACCTTCCTTATAGTTTGAGAGGTCATCCTTTCAATGATGTGGGCCTGGTGCATCAAGAGCATTGATTTATATGCAGTTTCTAAGGTCACCTTGAGATGAAAGTGACTGTGAATCTGGCCCACAGTGAATGATTGCTTGTTCTCTCTGAATCCTGCAGTGCCTCTGCACAAGCACACGGCACCATATGCTTTAAAACAATGATCATTGTATGCATTTGATCAGGCATTTATGTATTTCCACATTAAATTAATAAGAACAATGAATGGCTAGTGACAGTTTCCCCCACAGTCCAAACACAAAGCCTTAGTGTATGAGTGTGTGTGTCTGTGTGAGAGTGTATGGGGGTTTCCCAGTACTGGGTTGCGGCTGGAAGGGCATCTGCTTTGTAAAACATACGCTGGAATAGTTGGCAGTTCATTCCACTGCGGCGGCCTCTGATAAATCAGAGACTAAGCCGAAGGAAGGTGAATGAATGAATGGCTAGTGAATAAACCGAATAAAATGATGAAGACTGGCTATCGATGGGATGTTCAATTTGCAAACACAACGTTTAGATGTTTGGTTGCCGAGGCAGTGTTATTGCGGGCCTTACTTGTTCTGAATTGTTGCTAGGCTGTTGCTATTATGTAGGTGGTTGCTAGGACATCGCTAAGGTTGTTGCTGGGGAATCATAGAGTATTCTAGGTGGCATTCAAGGGCATACATATGACGTTTACAGTAAATGGTTGCTAGGAAATTGTTAAAGTGGTCGCTAGGGTATTACTTTGGTGTTCTATGTAGTTGTGCTAGGGCATCGCTTGACTGTTCAAAGTGGTTGTGAGGGCATTGCTAGGGTGTTTTAAGCAGGTAACAGCACATTGTTAAGGGAATTCATAGAGCTTTCTATGTTGTTAATAGGGTGTTGATAACAGATGTCCTGAGCTGTTGCCGAGTGTTCTATGGGGTTGCTAGTGTGCTCTTGGTGGTTGCTATGGCATTCAAATGGTGTTGTAGGTGGTTACCAGGGTAGTTTGTGTTTATAAGGTGTTCTGGGTGGTTACTAGCTCATTGCTAAATTGTTTTAGGTGGTTTCTGCTTGCTAGAGCATTAAAATAGGGTTCTAGGTGGTTGCTAGAGTGCTGTTAAAATGTTCTGGGTGGTTGCTATGGTGTTCTGGGTGGTTGCTATGATGTAGTTACTAGCTCAGGCATTCATAGGGTTTACTAGTTAGTGGCTATGGT
>CAIGQW010056782.1:8888211-8901924 GCA_903798125.1 Danio choprae
AGATAGATAGATAGATAGATAGATAGATAGATAGATAGATAGATAGAGATTTAGTGAAATATAATATATATTTGGAGAAAAATTAAGTTTATAAATATGTAACTAGACATGTAAAAAAAAATGACTACTACGTTTAAAGATACTATAGTGTAGTTTTTGACTTTATTATTTTATCAGATACATAGTTTATAATCAGTACAATTTATTATTACTATATAGTCATACACATGTTGCAGTATATTTAAAAATGTAAGCACTATATACATTTTCCATACATGTTATATATTGAATAATGTTTTACAGTACAGTATTTTTCATTGTGTTTTTTTTTTTTTTTTTACATAAGAATGTCTTGGTAAACACACCAAAAGTGATGATTTATAACAAGAATTTTAATTTGTTTAGTACTTTATTGACATTTTTATCTAAAAGAAGGATTTTAAAGTGTACACGGTGTCCCTGAAGCAAGCTGAAGTGTGGTTTCCTGCTCAGTGGTAAAATATAAAACAGGATTGTGGTCTTAAGCTGGCCTGCAGCTGTCGGCACACCATTACCTCTTCAAAAACCATCAAAGTCAGTCTCTGATGGGCTCTGATGCGAAACCACAGGCCCTTCAGCAGCACTGACCTAAAAAAAATATCTCGCAAACTCTGCTATTTTACAGCACAAATCTGAACTGTGAAGGCTGGAGTTGGACAAGTTACTTTAAATGACTAATTACACCATTGAGCATAAAATATTAAAGAATTAAGTAAACATTTATTAGTTTGAATGAAAAAGGGGGGCTTTTGAATTAATTAAAAAAGGTTGATACTTAATAAAAAATTAATAAAATTAATACTTAATAAAAAACACAGTTCCTTACTATTTCGGCCTACTACGAAAACGGTCCAGTCAAAGGTAGGCTAGCCAAGCGCATCGTAGAACAAAAAGTAAAATTCAAACAATATATATATATATATATATCCATGCCTAATATCCAATGGCCAGAAAGTGATTCATTTTTTATAAATTGTTAAAATATTGGTGTCTGTGGGGCCTCACGGTGGCGCAGTGGGTAGCACGATCGCCTCACAGCAAGAAGGTCACTGGTTCGAGCCTCGGCTGGGTCAGTTGGTGTTTGTGTGGAGTTTGCATGTTCTCCCCGTGTTGGCGTGGGTTTCCTCCGGGTGCTCCGGTTTCCCCCACAAGTCCAAAGACATGCAGTATAGGTGAATTGGGTAAGCTAAATTGTCCGTAGTGTATGTGTGAATGAGTGTGTGTGGATGTTTTCCAGTGATGGGTTGCAGCTAGAAGGGCATCCGCTGCGTAAAACATATGCTGGATAAGTTGGCGGTTCATTCCGCTGTGGCGACCCCAGATTAATAAAGGGACTAAGCCGAAATGAAAATGAATGAATGAATGAATGAATGAATTGGTGTCTGTGATGCAGCAAGTCCAGAGACTGTTGTGTACACCATGATTTTATATAAAAATCACTTTAATGTGTGATATGACTAAAAAGGGGTCATAAATGAATAAATGAGTAGCGGCTTGGACCCGGAAACAGTATTCCATATGTCACCGATACATTACAACTTATCAAGCGGATGAGAAGCCTAGATAGACGGAATCATGCTTTATAATGGACTCATAACTGAACCAATGTCTCGGCGGCATGCCCTTGCAATCCTTCCCTCAAAAATAACCGATAATAATATAATCAAGACAGTGTGCGAACATATCAAATAGCCTACACAACAGTTATTAAAAGGTCCATCGTTGTGGAGCATCTATCGCAAGAAAATACTTGGTTTAAGTCTAACTCATCCAGCTAGAAAGCGATCTTTTAAATGGATGAATTTCCCCTTTTATAAAAAAATGATAGTAATAATCCGGAGCAATGAAATATTGGCGCCGGCTTTCATCAGACAATATATCTGAGAAGAAGAAAAAAACGTTCTAACCTTCTGTAATTAATTGTGTCAAGACAAAATGGGAAATTAGAAGCATGGCTTTTAAAGATATTTCAGTCATTTCTGCTCAGCTAAAGCTTACAGTAAACCCTAAATGTGTTTTTTTTTTACTGACTTCGCCAGCCTGTTAAAAATTTGAAGTTTTTCTTATGCGATTAATTTTCTATGCTTGTATGCCTACATTAGTCAAAAATAGAAAACATTTATAATAATCACATATAAATCAAATAGTGTAAAAGTAGATAATGATATTAATTAGCATATTAATAATAATAATAATAATACCAAAAAAAACTAACTCTTGTGAGGCGATAAAATAAATGAGGCCCTTGTGTTTACTATTGTCACACCCCCTGCATGTTCCATCAGCCCCAGTCACCATTCACACTCTCCATCCACTACACACCGCACACAATCACCTGATTATTAATCATCATCACCTGTGCACTAACCACACTCACCTGTTCCAGCCGTCACCACCACTCTATATATACTCACCCATCCTGTTCACTCGTCGGCTGGAATCATCGTTGCATGATCGAATTCTCCTTGTGCTCACCCTTATCTTCTGCCAAGTCATCTATGAGATTACCTATCGTCGACGCTAACCTCTGTCATCGGTTTGCTCGCCTTCAAGGGAAGTGACTTTCATTCAGTGACTGTTTCATGTTGTGAACCTGCTAGCACTTCGGTGCGAAGACTCTTCTTGTGTTTTAATAAACACTGTGTAAATTACCCTTTCGTCTCTGCCTTCTGTGACCGCGACAACTATAGCCCCAGGGCCCAATATGTTCTTAATTCGGCACTGCACACGATCGATTTGTGTTGGGACAACATGAAGTTAACTTATTTATTTTATTTTATTTTTTTTACAAATTTAATCGGATTGAACTTAAAACAATTAAGTTTTCCCCACAAAACCTCAAGAATTGTGGTGTTTCAGCTCTTTTAAAGACGTAGTTTGAACAAGCAACGATTTTGTTTCGAGTGGGAAATGCTCTAAAATGATTAAGTAAATGAACTGTTCATAATTGTACAAATTAAATCATAGATCGACATTACTATCTTACTAAATTAATTGTTTTTTTATTGTAATTAATTAACTGCTACTCTGAATTTAAATATTGAATATTTTATAAGAAATAATATAAATGCCGAGCCTCGAACCAGCGACCTTCTTGCTGTGAGGCGATTGTGCTACCCACTGCGCCACCGTGAGGCCCTGTGTAGTAATTAATACATGTAAAATTTAACTGAAAAATAGAATAATGTATTTGTAAAACAATAAACGGATTGAGGGGCCTCATGGTGGTGCAGTGGGTAGCACGATCGCCTCACAGCAAGAAAGTCACTGGTTCGAGCCTCGGCTGGGTCAGTTGGCATTTCTGTGTGGAGTTTGCATGTTCTCCCCTTGTTGGCGTGGGTTTCCTCCGGGTGCTCCGGTTTCCCCCACAAGTCCAAAGACATGCAGTACAGGTGAATTGGGTAAGCTAAATTGTCTGTAGGATATGAGTGTGAATGAGTGTGTGGATGTTTCCCAGTGATGGGTTGCAGCTGGAAGGGCATCCGCTGCGTAAAACATATGCTGGATAAGTTGGCGGTTCATTCCGCTGTGGCGACCCCAGATTAATAAAGAGACTAAGCCGAAAAGAAAATGAATGAATGAATGAATAAACGGATTGAAATATACAGAACTGTTGTATTTATGTACAATATTTAAGGCATGTATATTACAAGTAACTAATTAAGTTACCTAAAAATGAACAGTAATCACTTTACTTTTGCAGTGCATACGTAATATAGTTACAGTAGCTAGTTATTTACTACTAATTAACACTGTTCTACAACTATCACACTCATACTGAAGACATTATAAAGCACTTCTCGGTTAATATCTTAAGGAGTTGATGGATTAAATGAGCGCAGCGCTGTTATTTAACCCTGTTGAGCACAAGCGCTTTAGTTCCACAATATAAAAATGAACACACAAGACTAGGGCTTGTGGCCTCTATAAAAGCATAGATCATCTCTTAACAGCTTCCGAGCTGGCGGTAGGTCTGCCCTGAAAGGTTTATGCGCTATCGCCGAAAATCAATTTCACTGTGGAGAAAATAAATGGGTTTTTTACTTGCGAGACCCGGCTGTTTCCTCTCTATTGCCTCATATTTGTCTGATGGGAAACAAGCTGAAGCAAACAAATGGGTTTTATTGTGACTACTTACACATTATGCTCTTTTGAAAACTCATTTGGGGATAAAAATGAAAGATTTAATCACAAAGCATGTATTTTTATGCTCTTGTTCCTGTAGGAGGTTGAAGAGCTGCTGCACAGTTTTCTGCGTTTGCAAGGGGAGATTATAATGGAGTCTCTGACGAAGGAAACTCGCCTGACAGAAAATCTACTGCAGGTTAAACTGAGACAGTCTGAAGTACAGAGACAACTCGCTAGTACACCTGTTTTCCCTGAAAAACAAAGATCGGTAACTCCAACAAGATCCAAAAAGAAGGGAATTTGACATACGGGTTTATTACCTGAGATGCCCATGATAAATAATATTATTTTAAAGCTCATTTAGTTCCCAATGCACTCATCTTACCAAATGAATCTTAACTTAATTAAATTGTACTTACTATAAAGGTTTTGTTGACTTGGTTTCATCAAGTATATGAACAGTTACTTAAAAATATATATATTATTACTATATACACTCACTTTATTAGGTACACATTGCTAGTACTGGGTTGGACCCTCTTTTGCCTTCACAACTGCCTTAATCCTTCGTTGCATAGATTCAACAAGGTAGTGGAAATATTCCTCAGGGATTTTGGTCCATATTGACATGATAGCATCACGCAGTTGCTGCAGATTTTTCGGCTGCACATTCATGATGCGAATCTCCCGTTCCACCACATCCTAAAGGTGCTCTATTGGATTGAGATCTGGTGACTGTGGAGGCCATTTGAGTACAGTGAACTCATTGTCATGTTCAAGAAACCAGTCTGAGATGATTTGCGCTTTATGACATGGTGCGTTATCCTGCTGGAAGTAGCCATTAGAAGATGTGTACACTGTGGCATTGACACGATGCTCAATTAGTACTAATGGGCCCAAAGTGTGCCAAGACAATATCCCCCACGCCATTACACCACCACCAGCAGCCTGAACCGTTGATACAAGGCTGGATGGATCCATGCTTACATGTTGTTGACGCCAAATTCTGATCCTACCATCTGAATGTCGCAGCAGAAATCGAGACTCATCAGACCAGGCAACATTTTTCCAATCTTCTATTGCCCAATTTTGGTGAGCCTGTGTGAATTGTAGCCTCAGTTTCCTGTTCTTAGCTGACAGGAGTGGCACTCGGTGTGGTCTTCTGCTGCTGTAGCCCATCTGCCTCAAGTTTGGAAGTGTTGTGCATTCAGAGATGCTCTTCTGCAGACCTTGGTTGTAACGAGTGGTTATTTGAGTTACTGTTGCCTTTCTATCAGCTGGAACCAGTCTGACCATTCTCCTCTGATCTCTGGCATCAACAAGGCATTTGCACCCACAGAACTGCCACTCACTGGAAATTTTCTCTTTTTCAGACCATTCTCTGTAAACCCTAGAGATGGTTGTGCGTGAAAATCCCAGTAGATCAGCATGTGATTGGCTGATTAGAAATTTGCGTTAACAAGCAGTTGGACAGTTATACCTAATAAAGTGACCGGTGAGTGTATATTATTATATAGTGTAGTATATATATTATATACTGTATATAGTTCATTCATTCATTTTCATTTCGGCTTAGTCCCTTTATTAATCTGGGGTCGCCACAGCGGAATGAACTGCCAACTTATCCAGCATATGTTTTACGCAGCGGATGCCCTTCCAGCTGCAACCCATCTCTGGGAAACATCCATACACACCCATTCACACTCATACACTACGGACAATTTAGCTTACCCAATTCACCTGTACCGCATGTCTTTGGACTTTTTGGAAACCCACGCCAACACAGGGAGAACATGCAAACTCCACACAGAAACGTCAACTGACCCAGCCGAGGCTTGAACCAGCGACGTTCTTGCTGTGAGGCGAACGTGCTACCCACTGCGCCACTGTGAGGCCCACTGTATATAGTATATTATATTATTTTTTATATTATATATAAATATAAGATTATAAAATATAATAAGAACACACTTAAAATTGATTATATGTAGTTTCTTCAAAACATTTCTATCTTTATATTTTATCATTAAGAGCTCTTCTAAGTAAAAGTTTTTACATTTTCTCTTAAAAGCTATTCACAAAGTTGCTGAGTTGTTGTTTTTTTACAAAGGATTATAAAGAAATCTTAATCTAAGAGTTGGTGGTTGACCTTTTTGCGATGGCTTATGTCAGCGTAACAACTAACAAAATTATGATTTTTTATTTTATCAAATGAAGAAGATATTGTGATTCTCAAACACTGTGAATACAATTATATATACTCCATTAACATTAAAGGCTAAACAAACTTCAAAAGAGATCATCTGGAGTTACAAATGTTTTTAATTAGATAAAATGTAAATAGGCAGCACGGTGGCACAGTGGTTAGCGCTCTCACCTCACAGCAAGAAGGTCGCTGGTTCGAGCCTCGGCTGGGTCAGTTGGCATTTCTGTGTGGAGTTTGCATGTTCTCCCCGTGTTGGCGTGGGTTTCCTCCGGGTGCTCCGGTTTCCCCCACAAGTCCAAAGACATTCGGTATAGGTGAATTGGCTAAGCTAAATTGTCCGTAGTATAAGTGTGTGAATGAGTGTGTATGGGTGTTTCCCAGTGATGGGTTGCAGCTGGAAGGGCATCCGCTGCGTAAAACATATGCTGGATAAGTTGGCGGTTCATTCTGCTGTGGCGACCCCAGATTAATAAAGGGACTAAGCCGAAAAGAAAATGAATGAATGAAAATGTAAATAATAAATTAATAATTCTGGTGCAGGGGTAAGATTATGTGATTAACTTTTAGCAATAGCACTCTATTTCTTGATTGTTGATTATTTCTCTTATTTGTTGATTTTAAACTAAGACATTGTGTTTCTTCAACAACAGCACAGGAAATATCATAAATATACACTACAGTATAAATGTTTTGGGGTGGTAAAATGTTGAGGTTTTTGAAAAGTCCCATCAAGGCTGCATTACATACAGTAAAAACTGTAATATTGTGAAATATCACTATAGTTTTTAAGAAGAATTTTTTTTATTTGAATACATTTTAAAAGGTTATTTAGTCCTGTTATGCAAAACTGAAGAATCATTACGTTTAGAAATCATCCTAATATGCTGATTTGCTGCTCAAGAAACATTTCTTATGATTTTTAAATAAAATATTATTGAATTATTACTGGAAGCTTGTTGGGGAAGTTAAAGGCCCATTCATATAAAGAACAATAAATATTGCAAAACAAAATATGTAGAGTTAATTTTCTATATTAAAAATAGAAAGCAACAGAAGCTAATGCTAATATAATTTAATTATTGATGCAAACTCTGAATATCTTTGTTTTACATAAAAGAAACACTTATGGAAAGAGTTTGACCTTCATTTGTCTCACTACCCTACACATTACACTGAAGCTGAGCATCGTCTGAACCAGATCTGGCAAACCAAAGTCATGTTTCCAGCCCCAGTCACAGCGGGCAGCAAAGTCATCATCCAACACCATCAGCCAGCTTTCAGAAAGACTCAGACACAACAGTGCCATCCACTTTTACGCTGCAGGAACTACACATATGGTCGAAATTATGTTAAAGCCTAAAATAGGCCTGCTCTGTCGTGACAAAGTCTCCTGGTTCAATTTTGTCCCGTTTCAGAAAAAAACAACTGTGTCAGAACTGCAGTAACCACAAAACCCAAGCTGGTGTAAAAACTTTAAAGGCATTTTGTTCAGTTTCAATGTTTGCATAGATACTAAACTTTGCCTTTGTAGGGCAGTGCAGCACTGTTGGGTCAGGAACAATTTTTTCCCATATAGATTTTAAATAGGAAGTAATCTGGGTTTTCAAATCATATCCTACATCCTATTCATCTCACATCCTATTCTAGTGTTAAAATGAAAATGCACCAGTGTAAAGAGCACGTCAATTTCATGCCAACTTTAACTTTCATTCATTCATTTTCCTTTGGCTTAGGCCCAATCCCAATGTTTGTACCCCTACCCCTTCCCCTTGGCCCTTGAAACAGAGTGTGAAGGGGAAGGGCTTCAAAATGTACCCCTAACAAAATGGGACAGCACTACTGCACCTGCACACGTCATCGCGATCTCTTGCTTCATATGAGAACGACGATCGCGACTGCTGTAGTTATTCCAGTTGCGTTGTTTTTTGGTATTTATCTTCAGGAAATCACTGAAGGCAACTATATTATATTGTCATAACATAATTGGACAAATGGCCGCCATTTTAAAAATCGAAAGCGAGGCTGCGGTGAGAAGAAACCCGGAAGTATAGGATTAGCACTGTAAACATTGCAACAACATGCGGTGGACTAAAAACCTTCAGCTGTTGCCGCGATTTCAAAATGCAGATATGGTGTAAACATCATTCAGTTAAGTTTAATTTAATCAATTAAAAGCATATTGGGCATCAAACTAAAGCACAATCTCTTTAAGAGTAATATGCTTAAGGGTCTTCCTAGGCTTCAGTTCATGGCACCAGGTAAACACCATGGGGACGCTTCCCTGCTTTAGCCTATGTAAGTCGGTGAGCGATAAAACAATGCAGTCCTCTGTAGCACACCCTCGTGTTGTCTGTAATAGTGTTGTCACAGTACTGAAATTTAAAATAAACGTCCATTGCTTGGGACTTGGGATTGGGACTTACTGTGCGTTCACATCGAAGGCGGCAAGAGCATCAAAGTTCGCTCTGGCCATCCTGGCGACAACGCTGTCTTCCTTCACAGCTCCGGCGGCAAGAGCGCCAAAATTCGCTACATTGATCTTGTATTTAAAGGGGCCGTCACAGCTATCAGCAAATCACTTACATTCCCACATAAAAACAAGCTTTCTAGCATGAAAATGTTGCGCACCTTTTATCAAATTCATTTAACTGTGGAAGATCAAGTTGTTGCGTGTGTGGCTTTGCTCCACTTATACAATATGTGTCCATATGTCTGAAATATTATGAAGCAGCAATACTGTATTGTACAGCTGTATGAATTTCCTGCTTTTGTAAGAAAAAATATATATATATAACATTACTGCACATCAGTAACTTGGCAGTAACTTTTTTAATGTATGTCCCTGTAAGAAAGCATCGTGGATAATTGGAAATCCGGCGACTGCAATAATCAAACCCTTGGGAACAACTGTGGTCGGAACCAAAGTTCACAGGACTGTGTTCTCTGGACTTCTCTCAAGTCGTGGGCTTCTACATTCTGATGCCGAACCGCGTCATAGCTCATTACCATAAAGTTGACTTGATTTCAACTGTCCTCGTCGCCCACACCGGCAAAGACGCGCCACGTCCGCTCCTCGCCGCCTATCACCGCTTGCTCCCGTTGAAAATGAATGACTTCCGGTTACTTCGCCGCTTTTGGTGTGAACGCACAGTTAGTCTTTAGTTCAGAGGTCACCACAGTGAAATGATCCACCAACTACTCAAGCATATGTTTTATGCAGTGGATGCCCTTCCAGCCACAACCCAGTACTGGGAAACACACATACACTCTCACATTCACACTCATACACTACGGCCAATTTAGCTTATTCAATTCCCCTGCTGTATAGCGCATGTGTTTGGACTGTGGGGGAAACCGGAGCACCCGGAGGAAACTCACTCCAACACGGGGAGAACATGCAAACTCTACACAGAAATGGCAACTGACCCAGCCGGGACTCAAACCAGTGACCTTCTTGATGTGAGGCGACAGTGCTAACCACTGCGCCACCATGCCACCCAACTTTAACTCGACTAAACTCAAAACATCTAAAAATAACAAACATAATCACCTGTGTAGTTTGGCCAGGCTGGCCCCCAGCTGACCCAAACCTCCCAAAATGAAAAACACATATGATCACAAATCATCATCATCAACATCCGAGCATGTTGCCATGGGGACTAGAGTACATTTCACGCTTCAGAATGTGGTAACCAGGGAAACATGACATCTAGAGGTTTATGTAACATCCATTAGACCAAAACCTTAAACAATTATGATTACACAATGAATGTTCACACCGGCGATGAAGACTCATGGGCTGGTCAGATTAATAACAGAAGGACCCTATAGTGAACGCTAGATGTGAAAGCCTGAAGGCCACAGACTGAAGATGAAGCAAAGTTCCACTCAATACGCTCAAACACAACACAAACATCAATAACACACACACATTCAAAGCGCCTGTCTTACCAGTGTTCAAAGCCATTTCAACATAAGGATGATTTTAGTAGTGCGAGTACATTATATCGGCAGCATGGTGGCGCAGTGGGTAGCACAATCGCCTCACAGCAAGAAGGGGGCTGGTTCAAGCCCCAGCTGGGCCAGTTGGCATTTTTGTGTGGAGTTTGCATGTTCTCCCTGTGTTGGCGTGGGTTTCCTCCGAGTGCTTATTTATCAGAATTCATTCATTTTCCTTTGGTTTAGTCCCTTATCTATCAGGGGTCGCCACAGCGGAATGAACCGCCAACTTATCCAGCATATGTTTTACACAGCGGATACCCTTCCAGCTGCAACCCATCACTGGGAACCACTCATACACTCATACACTACGGCCAATTTAGCTTATTCAATTCACCTACTGTATAGCACATGTGTTTGGACTGTGGGGGAAACTGGAGCACCCGGAGGAAACCCACACCAACATGGGGAGAACATGCAAACTCCACACAGAAATGCCAAGCCGGGACTCGAACCAGCGACCTTTTTGCTGTGAGGCAACAGTGCTAACCACTGAGCCACAGTGTCACCCCAACATAAAAAAAATATATATTTTAAAAAGCAAATATCAAGTCAAGGTTTTCCAGCCATGATGCCTGATAATTATACATTACCAGGCCCATAGCCTGCCTGGTGAAAGGGGTGGTTCTGTTTTGGGGAGCTTTTTGCGATTATAGGCCTCATTTAGGCTACTATTTAATTATGAGATTTAAATACTGCATTTTAGTACATTTTCAGCATTATTTTAGCTGAAATAGATTGCTGAATGGTCATCATAACCAAAAAAGTACATTTAAAAATGCATGGATAACAACAATAGCCAAAATACTATTGATATTAATTTTATTATGGGCCGCTTTTGGTGCTCTACACCTTTTTAGTGTCATTTCTTGTTTCCAATATAAAAGTTGAATAATAGTTTATTCTGGTTAGAATAAAAGTTGCTTGTAAAATATTTTACCAATTTAAAAACAATACGGTAGTGAAAGATGACTTCACTTACGTCAGATTCCTATGTTGTCTTGCACTGCTGGATGTTGGACTCATGAAAAATAATTGTTTGCATTGGCCAAAACTGATTAGCTGAAGTCACACCGAAGCAATAGCCAACAGAGGAGTCCACTTGGTATTTTTTCGATGGGTTATTTTTCATTATTTATGATGGCATAGAAGTCAAAATAGGACACATGAGATCATGTATGGGACAAATTGTCACTGAGGGGTGGGTCTTTCGAACATTTGTATATGTTTGATATGTTTGTAAAATGTAAAAATGTTAAATAAATCATAAATAAAAAAGGTTTCGCAGTTAGTGTTCTTGATATAATAAAAAAGAAGTACATACTTTAATTTGTTAATTTTTAATAAAAACAACTCTCAGATATGATGGGCGGCTGTTGCTGAAGAAACACCCCGCTGCTGCCACCTTCTGGTCATGACTATAACAACACAACACAAGACCATTAGCCAATCTTTTAATTCATAGATTCACTTCATGAAGTTATATTATTACATTATTCTTAGTATAGAAATGCTACTAATAATACGTAATTTGGTTTATGCCATATTAAAATGAACAGAGTTGCATGAAGGATACCAGTGACTCAAAGCAGCATGATTGTTGAGTTGGAAATGATTTAAATTCTTTTATTTACTTCACTTTCCCAGTAATGGGTTGCGGCTGGAAGGGCATCTGCTGTGTAAAACATATGCTGGATAAGTTGGCGGTTCATTCCGCTGTGGCGACCTCAGATTAATAAAGGGACTAAGCCAAAAAGAAAATGAATTAATGATGAATTAATATTTACTTCACAGGTGCTTTACTGTCTCCTTATTTCACAACCTAAAGGAATGGTTTGCCCCAAAATGACCCATTTACTTATACTCTTAAGTTGGGTTAAACCTTTATTCATTTCTTTCGTCTGCTGAAAACACGGTAAGTCTAGATGGGATACAGCTGCGGATACTCACGTCAGTAGCATTTCTGTGACCCTGTACAGCAATAATTAATATGTGTACATAACTGTGAGGGTTGGGTTTAGGGTTGAGGTAGGGGTAGACGTTAATAAAATACAATTTAATGAGTAATTTAATAAATAATATGAATTATACTCGGTATAATTACAGTTTTTACATTACTGTGATGTTTGGGTTTGCCGTAGGGGTGGACGCTAATTAAATACAATTAATGAATAATTCAATAATTAATATAAATAATTCTAGTTAACTATCCATAAATTGTTAATCAAATACAATTAATGGATAATTCAATAACTAATATAAATACAAACTTGTTAACTTCCGGCCGCAGCTGTATCCCTTCTAGCTAGTGAACACCAAACATGAGATTCTGGAGACATTTTTGAAGAAAGAAAATCGCCATTGATTGACTATTAGGAACAAAAAACACTATGAGGGTCTCTCAACATTCTTCAGAATATCTTTCATTTTGCTCAACAGAAGAGAGTAACTCAAACAGGTTTGGAATGAGGAAATTATGACAGAATTTTCTTTTTGTGTGTGTGTAATATCCCTTTAATTGTTTATATTAAGCCGTCAACGCAGTGTGTGTTGTAACGATGAGAAGAGTGATGATGATGATAATGATGATGATGATGATGTCACACTTGGTTGTTACTTGTATCGTTTTCTGGATCTAGAACTGTCAGAATGTGTGATCTCAGCGGAAAGATCAAAGGCGCCGCGTTACAATGAAACACATTCTTGCTGTCAATCACGCCCCTGCTGTGTAGCTCTGGAGAAACCGCGAACTGTCATTTGGCTTTTAATAATAGTAAACCACAGGCCAAAACCTCCGGGACAGAGGGAAATATGTTCGACATGAGAGAATCTTCATTCTGCACTCAGTGTTACATCCAAGAGAGAGCGAGCGAGTGTGTGTGTGTGTGTGTGTGTGTATGCCGGCGTCTGCTTTTGATTGGTCAGTTCATCCGAGACACACCCACCCCACACTGTAAGCATTCAATGAATTTTTAAAGCCAATCTTACATGTAATTTGACACAAAACAAAATAGTTAGGAGGGATATTATTCACTTACTTTGATAATAAATAATAAATATATGTATACATGCTTTACTTGTAAAAAAGTATTAGCCCTCCTATGAAATTGTAATTATTTTTCAAATATTAAAAAAGTGAGAGTAAGGACATAATATTTCTAAATATTTTAAATACAAAATATACTGTATTATATATCTCAGCTGTTATGATTAAATAATAATAATAAATTAATTATTAATAAAAATTCATTCATTTTCCTACAGCTTAGTCCTTTATTAATCTGGGGTCGCCAAAGCGGAATGAACCGCCAACTTATCCAGCATATGTTTTACACAGCGGA
>CAIGQW010056782.1:8923695-8943943 GCA_903798125.1 Danio choprae
ATACAATGCAATACGTCTCTACACAGTTGTACACAGCACCTTATAACTTGTATATTTATAACAAATCTGTACATACAATTCATCATCCAGAGCTTTTTGACTGACTGCATCTCTGTTTAATGTTTGTCGTCTTTTTCATATTTATTTCGTGTTGTCACTGTTCACTTTATGTACACTGGAAGCTTCTGTAGCCAAAACAAATTCCTTGTGTGTGTGTAAGCACACTTGACAATAAAACCCATTCTGATTCTGATTCGGATAACTGTTATTGACATATTAGTCATATATTACTTTTACATGAATGTTTTTAATTACAAAGTCCATGTAGTAAAAAGTAAATACAGTTAAATAAAATGCAATAAATACATAATCAATTTATTAAAATTATTAAACTACTGTGGAGGTGTATCATTATCACAATGTAAATAATATTCCTAAAATTAGACTTATTTATATATATATATTTAATGTTCCTCCACTTTGCTTTTATATTACCACTTGTACTTTTATTTACGATAAAAATTTAATAATACATTTTTTTGCATTCAAAAATTGAGGATTTTGTGGTTTAAAACTAGCTTGATTATACTAAAATTAATATCACCTCATAATATTTATATCCTTATATGCTTCTGAATTATATTGAACCACTTTATAATTTAACTATAGTCATATAAAGTGAAACATTTATTTTTAAATAGCAATTTTTATTAAAAAAAATGAAATGGATTACAAAATTTATTGGAAAGTGCATCGACACATGCACTCACTCCGGTGCTTACGACGACCCGAGTTCGATTCCCGCCTCGAGGTCCTATGCCAATCCTTCCCCTCTCTCTGCTCCCCACACTTTCCTGTCAAATTTCTCCTATTTTCCTTTCCAAAAAAGGGTAAACCCCCCCAAAAAAATTATTATTAAAAAAAAACTGCTTTTATTCTAGGCGAAATAAAACAATTAAGACTTTCTCCAGAAGAAAAAAATATTATAGGAAATACTGTGAAAAATTCCTTGCTCTATTAAACATCATTTGGGAAATATTTGGAAAAAAAAAAAAAAAAAAGCGCTAATAATTTTGTAACTGTGTACCGCAAAAAAGTCTGCGGGCCTGCATAAGACAATTAGTTGACTGTCACGCTGGTTAAGATCATGTGTGGAGCTCAGGGCTGAAGCTGACAGAGAGCATTAGTTCCCGGTCGGCGGCGCTCACACTCTCTGGATGCACATATGCTTCTGCTGGCAGAGATCTAACACTGATGAGGCCTGATTGCAGTGTTAAGAGTGTAAGACCCCAGCTTGACTCTTGAGTTTGCACAGGATGAGGATCTGTTCAGCCCTTCCCTCATTTGCTTTACACATGAACATCATGTCCACTTGCTGTTCTGTGGCATTTGAGCTCGCAGGAGCAGGAAAATCATCTTCTGAATGTTGCTAAAGTGATATTTAGGGTTGTTGCTGGAAGGGATACAGCTGCGGCCAGAAGTTAATGAGAATTATTTATATTATTTATTAATTTACCCATTATTTGTATTTAATTAATGTCTACCCTCATCCCGACCCTAAACCTACCCCTACACACACACACCCTACGCATACGCATACACACACACACACACAATTTTTTTTGCTGCTTGTTCAAACTACTTATTTAAAATGAGCTGAAACAACTCAATTTTTGAGATTGTTGGGGGACAACTTAATTGTTCTAACTCAATCTATTTGTGTTGGGACAGTGTAGTAGGTTTGGGCAGTATGATGGTATATATCGTTGCCGCAGAATGCAATGTGTACCATAAAACAGTGGTCCCCAAACTTTTTATCGCCACGGACCGGTCAACGCTTGACAATTTTACTGCGGACCAGGAAGGTGGGGGAGGGGTGGTGCAGAAAATCATAAATGAAGAAAATCACAAAGCACTGCAGTGTTTGGGTGTTCTGTGTTTGTCTGAGATAATTAGTCGACCGAAATGTGTATATTCCATACAAGCTAAAGCTGATCAGTCAGTTCTTGTAACGTGACTCGCGGTGCGCTCCCGGTATTCACTCAACTGTGTGTGTCTGGAAGGCGCGAGCGCGTCACGCCGCTTGTGCGCACAAGGCGCACACCTACACTGGGAATAACTTGCGTGAACTCTAGAAAAGACGCGATATGCGAACGGGCCCTAAAAGGCTGCCGTCATTTGCGATCTCCAGCAGTTGATCTTCTTGCACAGACATACTGGATTCACCTGATTTGTTGATAAATGGGTTGCGGATCTATTCCTTGGCAGTTCATAGGTCCTTCACTGGGCCTTTTCCCCTTAGCAAAGAAACTTTCCAAAGACGTCTGTTTCTTACTCATTTTGCTGCTTGTGAGGTAATTTGGGCACTAATGTGACCGAGAAGCAAGAGGATACGGTCATTTTTCAAAATAAAGGATTTTTCAGAATAAAAGATCGTTTAGACTCAGATAATAAATAAGACCTTGTGCGGCCTGGTATCAATTGATCCACGGATCAATACTGGTCTGCGGCCCGGTGGTTGAGGACCATGCATTAATTCCATGTTTACCACAAAATGTAAATAAGTGGGTGTGTCCGACTCGCATGCAGCATTGTTGCCAAGTCTGCGGTTGTTTATATTTTGTATTTTTGAAGTAACGAAAAAATTTGACGTTTCCTTAAAGTGTTTACATATTTATATTTTCATTTTTAAAATTTCTTTTCCTGTTACTTACTTGGGATATATTATATACCTGTGAGATGTGACTTGAGTTATTCATCTAAAGTCATGCTTTGTTTACTTTCATAAGGTTAAACTTTTATAAGGTATTTATAAGGTTAAAAATAAATTACAAAATAATCAAATAAGATATTTTCTATTGTATTTAAAGGTGCTGTATGTAAGTTTTTGACTCTTCTAAAGCATAAAAATAGCATAATAAGTTTGCAGATATTTCAGAAACATGCTGAGTGAACATTCTTGTTTATCTGAAAAACAATGCTGAAGTCAGATATTCTGCTTTGAAAATGTGAGTTACGTGCCAGAACGGCTGTCGTTGTTTTGGTTCTTTCAACCCTCCGACTGCCAGTTTAGCCAGTTTTGATTATTTATTAGCAAGTAATATAAATATTACGAACGTAAACATTAGGTGAGCAGGTTACATTGCAACCCCATGTCCTAACAACACACTACATGACGAGATTTGCAGTGATAAGCAATTTGGCTGTTTGCACCAGACGAAACACGACAGAAATTTAAATACAGCCATTCAGAAGCACAGAGTATGCACTCACTGCACTCCAACGAAATGGTAAGGTTTACAATCTAATTAATACATATTAAACCTCTTAAATGTAGATACTGAATCACTGATATGTGTTGGTTTTGAGTCTAAAGTTCAATTTTAAATGGTTTACTTTATTTTTAAGATCTGAGGTGAACTATCTGCTGCTGCTTTCAGTAGTATGACAATAAATGTCATGTACACTGGCATTCAAGCTCACATTATTAGCATTTAACACTGAATAAAGCACAGGAGTTGTACCTGAGGTGATCGTTGTCAAAGTTTTCTGTTGTTCAGCTGCAAGAAATAAAAGCCGTTTCTAAAAGGTTGGTTAGGACAAAAACTCCTTTTCAAGAGTTCACACTTAGCTGATGATTGATTATAAAGCTTGTTTGGCATGCTGTCTCGGGAGAGAGCCCTGAGCTCATAGATCCTCGAGCCCGGGGCTCCCTCCCGTTTGCAAGGCGAGAGGGGAGATTGAGCTCAGGTAGATCTCGAGAACTCCCCTGCTGTAGTAGCTAATGAACAGATAGTGATTGCTCTTGAGATGACTACTTACTACTTACTATGATGTCGATTTGGATTAGTCAATCAACTTAAGTTGCATGTTTTTGGAGGGTGGGAGGAAACCGGGGAACCCGGTGGAAACCCACATGAGCACGGGGAGAACGTGTAAACTCCGCACAGAAACGTCGGCTAGCTTGGTAAGGACTAGAACCAGTGACGTTCTTGCTGTGAGGCAACAGTGCTAACCACTGGGCCACCGTGGCACCCATCTAGGAAAGGAGGAGTAGGGGTGGAAGGGGGGATTCTTCAAAACAAAGATGGCTGTGATATGAAACTTAGGGTATTTATAGTGGCTTAGGAATTGTCTGATTGGTGAATCATGAATTGGATAATGCGGGACCAGCCGCAACAGTCATAAGCACGTGATCCTCTCCAAATTAGTTTATAAATAAAACTTAATATGAAAATATTCCTTCTATTGTGTGCCGTTGCTTTTATATAGAACACGATTTAAATCAGCCTCAAATCAGCCTTTAGGCTCGATAGTCAGGCACACTTCTGTTGATGTCGTCAATCTGGCAACCTGCACTTGTCTTTGTTTTGAACCAAGAGTGTCAAACTTACATTCTGCACCTTTAATTAACATAATTTGCATTCCAGCATCTGTTATTAAACCCTACAGGCATCATGCAAATGAAAACCCTGATCTGTGGCTCCACACGGTGCTGTCCTATAAGCTCAGAATTGTCCAGACTCTGGCACTGGTGTGGCTGTAGATGTTGGCATTGGCACACTGATCTGAATTCAGCTATATCTGTTCATGCACTCTCTGTAACCCTGAGCCCCAGAGCACACAGCGTTTCACCGGCCGTTAGGGATGGGCGATACGCGATACAAGAATGCGATACGATATCGATACTTTTTGTTAAAGTTTTTACCGATACCACTTATTATTTTAAATGTTAATGTGATTTTTCTAAATAATGTTAATTTGTAAAAAGATCATTACATACACACACACACACACACACACACACCTTTATATTTATTCTTATTCACCTAATGGTAACAGGAGAGAGGGGGAGGGTATTCATATTGTTTGCACTACTGCCCTTTGGCACTGTCCTGTTTGTACGCAGTACCGCTGCACTGCTTTTGCAATACGAATGTAGTTATTTGTCATGCCAATAGAGCACCTAAAATGTGAAATGTGTGTGTGTGTGTGTGTGTGTGTGTGAGAGAGAGAGATAGATAGAGAGAGAGAGAGAGAGAGAGAGAGAGAGAGAGAGAGAGAGAGAGAGCAGTTAATAGGTTAACTAATTACTCTGCTCTTTGTACCTGGATAGAGTTTTCCTCCGTTAAAACCCTCCTATAATATCTTTTGTCGGACAGAGGGAGACTTAGCAGAGGAACACTGAGCAGCTTGTTTTTGCTCCGCTTCTTTATAAGTTTCAGGGTTTGTTGTAAGTGTTTATTAAGGCTGCTTGTATTGTTGCTGTGTACAACTTTCTTATCACAAATATTGGATCGCGCAAGGCTTTTTCATCTGATGAGAAGAAGCACCACACCACGCTACGTTTCCTCTCTGCCATCGTGCCATTCTGTAACAGAAGTGTGCGTCTTGTGTGTGTTGAGTACAGAAGTAAGCTGAAAGGCACATGATCGCTCACATCACGTTACGCCACAGATTGATTGGTGTAACGTCTTATATACAAAGCGTCACAATCCTGTACACAGCGCTAAAACATTTAGTTCTGCAGAAATTATTCAAATATAGTTTAAATGTCGATACTTTTTAAAACATATTGATACCAAATGAAAAGCTTCTGAATATCGATACTCCAGCATCGATGTGCACATCGTTACAGGGTAGACCACAGCACCAGACACACACAGTTGATCCTGCTTCTGCTTCTTGCTTTACAGTCCAGACACTCATGCACACTTCATCTGGTTTGATGTCCAGCATTGGAGTGTGTTTATTTCTTTAGCATTAGCTTAGGGCTGGGCGGTATGATGGTATATTGTTACAGCAGAATGAAATGTGTACAGAAGTTCTAAGAGGCCGTGCATTCAAAGATTTTCACGTGATCTCGACATAACACAAAGTTGTTATGAACCCTGAAACCCTGCAGTTTTTTACAGTGAATATTCAAGCTTATTTATTTTATAAAGCCTAATGCTGCTGTCATAGCATTGATCTGTTTATTTGCTGGTTTTCAGCATTTGCTTCGTTTTGAGCATACAGGTTTATGCCTACAGGAAGGAATTCACAGCGAAACGGTCAATATGCTGAGGGATATGTTTTTATTTAATAATGTGTTTAACTTCTAAACCTGAGTAGCTCTTCCGTCTACTTAGTCATGTAATCCTCTATGATCCATTTAACCTTTCAGATAGCTGTGACTGCAGAATTACACTTAACCGTCATTTCTAGTTATTTGGGAATTAGATGAATTGGACTGAAGACCAGAGAAGAGAGACACTGTAGTTTCAGCTGCTGCATTTATGTGTGTTTGTAAGGATTAAATGATTGCTGAATTCATTTTACCTTGACTAAAAGTACCCTATAGAGGAAACTGGATTTTCTGGATGGTGGATGAATAACTTTAAAGGATTGACATTAGGGCGGCAAGGTGGCTCAGTGGTTAGTGCTGTCGCCTCACAGCAAGAAGGTCACTGGTTCCAGTCCCGGCTGGGCCAGTTGGCTTTTCTGTGTGGAGTTTGCATGTTCTCCCCGTGTTGGCGTGGGTTCCGGGGGTTCCGGTTTTCCCCACAGTCCAAACACATGTGCTATAGGTGAATTGGACAGTCAAGACCTGTATCCTGAAAGCAGAGGCATCTGACCAATCAGAGCAGGGTAGAATACAGCCTTCTGACCAATCAGAGCAGGGTAGAATACAGCCTTCTGACCAATCATAGTAGAGCAGAGGCATCTGACCAATCATAGTAGAGTACAGCCTTCTGATTAATCAGTGCAGAGAAAGGCTTTCTGACCAGTCATAACAGAGCAGAGGCATCTGACCAATCAGAGACAAGTACAGCCTTCTGACCAATCATACAGGGCATAGGCATCTGACCAATCAGAGTAGGGTAGAATATGGCCTTCTGACTAGTCATAGCAGAGCAGAGTACAGCCTTCTGATTAATCAGACAAAGAAAGGCCTTCTGACCAACCTTAGCAGAGCAGAGGCATCTGACCAATCAGAGCAGGGTAGAATATGGCCTTCTGACCAATCATAGCAGAGCAGAGTACAGCCTTCTGATTAATCAGAGCAGAGAAACCCCTTCTGACCAATCATAGCAGAGCAGAACCATCTGACCAATCAGAGCAGGGTAGAATATGGCCTTCTGACTAATCATAGCAGAGCAGAGTACAGCATTCTGACCAATCATAGTAGAGCAGAGGCATCTGACCAATCATAGCAGAGTACAGCCTTCTGATTATTCAAGCAGAGAAAGGCCTTCTGACAAATCATAGCAGAGCAGAGGCATCTGACCAATCAGAGCAGGGTACAGCCTTCTGACCAGTCATAGCAGAGCAGAGTACGTCCCTCTGACCAATCACATCAGAGTACGGCTTTCTGACCAATCATAGGAGAGTACGACCTACTGACCAGTCAGAGCAGAGTAGCCCCATCTGACCAATCAGAGCAGGGTAGAATATGGCCTTCTGACCAGTCAGAGTCAAGGAGAGTAGAGTCACCTGACCAATGATAGCAGCCATGTAGCCAATGTAATCAAAGTGCATCAGAATGCTTTGGATGTAGTTTAGCGGATTTTAATAAAGTGTTTTTAGGATTGTGTTCCTTAAATACACACAGCAAAACATCTAAATAGCTAACAACTGGTCTAAAAATCAAGTATTATAACATGCAGCTCAACAGTCTGTTCAGTTGTAAAGCTTTTATAGAGTAAACTTTAACTTGAGTATTTTTTTATGAAAGCTGGTTCTGTGAAAGCCCACGGTACACACATCGCACGCTGTTAAAGTTGTGTTCAATTATTGATTGCAGGCACAATCTGTGAAATGTTGAGGGTAAAAGCATAAAGCCTGTGAACTGAATCTCTCCTCCCCGCGGGAGTTTCAGTAACAGCTCTCCACAAGAGTTTACAGTCTCAGCAGCTTCTTTCTCTTATCATGATGAAGCCCTCGCTGCAAACAGTGCCCAAATATTTCAATCTAGACTGTAGGCAGGGGTGGGACGATACAGGTAACTCACGATTCAATTCTGTGGCGATACGTGGCTCACGATAATGATGATATCACGATTCACGATATCTACTATATTTAATATATTGGAAGAAATTTCATCATGATATATTATGATATATGTGACTGAAAAAGAAAAGAAATACCCATAATACCCATAATAAGGAAATCTTATGCATGTATTAATGCCAACATTTCCAACATTGTGCAAAGAAATATGCATTTGCATAATAACTCACTGCCTGCTGATCAACACTGTACAGCTAGACAGATAAAAGTGCATGAACATTAAAAATCCACATGAACATTAATTAACGTGTAAACCATGATACTGGTAGTAACATCGGTAGTCATTTACTATAAAGTGCTTTATGTAAACCTGGACAGTGGACACATCAAGGCATATTCTTCCTGAGGAACACTAACTGATCAGCATGCTCAGATGTAAGAGCACACCTCTGAGCAGAGATTATGTCACCAGTGGTAGAAAGGATTCTCTCTGATGGTACACAGTTTCTTTCCGTCGACATTCTCGTAAAACCCGAAGTGTCTATACGCTTTAGAGTGGAAACTAGCAGGTGGGTCTTTGATTTGTTATGTTCCGCCATTCTTCTCGCTACTCTTTTTTTCCGCGCTTCTTCTCTGTTGTTGTCGTTCTTCACTGGCCGCTTCTTCCGTCACTTTACCCCTATTTACTCGAACAGCGCCCCCGCAAACAGAATGGTAGATATTGGGTAGCGACAGTGACACTGAAAACAGGTAAATTAATCATTTTGTTTAATAAAATATCGATATTGGCCGTTAGTGTATCGATTATTTATTGCGACAGAAAGCACAACAATATATTACAATATCAATTTTTTTTCCCACTCCTAACTGTAGGGAACAAATAGAGATGAAAAACTGGAATTTTCTTGTTTCACAAACATCAAGATCATTTACAGAGCATCTTCTATCAGACATGAATATCAGATACATTTTTTTAATTATTCCAAATGTAGTTTTGGAGTCTCTTGCATTTGTCCATTTGCAGTAGGGCCGCACAATATATGTATCCGCAATAGTCACATCGCAGAATCTGCAGTGTCAGTTTAAGTTCAGTTTTAGTTTATTCATCCATTAGGGAAGTTTGAGTGGGGATTATGGTTGACCAGCAACCACATTATGGAGTCATTGTGAAGCTTAACCTTAATAGAGTGAACGTTTTTCATTTGCTTCTTTGTAGGGATCGGTTCACCTGACTCACGATGTGATACGATACTAATCTCACGATACGATTTAGTTAGACAAAATTATTTGAGACTAATTTAAGGTGAGCAAGAGCCTTTCATTTTTTTTTCTTAAATGCTGCACAATTTTTTTTACTAAATAAAATCTTTTCTGCAATAACTAAATTGGAATTTTAAAACAAAATCCAAATAAAACGTGTATAATACAAATGAAAGAAGTTTCTTTAATACAAGCCAACTAAAACTGTGACTGTGCTGGGATTTGACATTCATTCATTCATTTTCTTTTCGGCTTAGTCCCTTTATTAATCTGGGAACACCACAGCGGAATGAACCGCCAACTTATCCCAACCCATCACTGGGAAACATCCATACACACTTATTCACATACATACACTACAGACAATTTAGCTTACCCAATTCACCTGTACCGCATGGCTTTGGACTTGTGGGGGAAACCGGAGCACCCGAAGGAAACCCACGGCAACACGGGGAGAACATGCAAACCCCACACAGAAACGCCAATTGACTCAGCCGAGGCTCGAACCAGCGACCTTCTTGCTGTGAGGCGAATGTGCTACCCACTGCGCCACCGTGAGGCCCCATTTCAAGTATAATAATTTCTTAATAAAAACTGTACAATCTCATGAACCCACAAGTCGTGTTTTGCCTCTGGTCATCAAACAATTATAAATAAATTATGTTATAAGAACTTTACCCTTAATCGTTATTTTTTTTTAAAGAACATAACGCAAACTTGAAATTGCTCTTGTAAAGTCAGCTTATCTGCTGTGGTTGAACGTCAGCGGTTCAGCCAGAATAGCATACCGGTGAAACATCTGTTTAGCTCATGCTTACATAGGGAATTATAGTCAAATTGCCATTGTATAACAGCATGCATATCGTGTAGTAATCAGCGAAAGCAAACGTTCTGTAGAAAAGTGGAAACATTAAACAGTGCAAACCAAAATGACCTAATTCCGAGCACTGTTAAGTAACGTTAACACGTTTAGTATTTAACTAGAAAAGTTGACAGAGAACATAGACTACTTACTCAGTGAAGACATAAATGCATGACATACATACCTGTCACGGTCACACAAGGAAGAGAGGACAGGCTATTAGAGTTCGTGACGTTTATTAAGAACAGTGACTCAACGCACATAGTGCGGAAGGTGAAGCACAACACAGAGTTCGTGGAAAATACAAAGTCACTTCCCTTGATATGACAAGCAGACTGATGACAGGAGTTGGACTCGGGGATTCCTGGGAGGATGAACGAAGATTCACAGAGAGGAGAATGAACGAAGAGTATAGGTGACTATCTAACGTTGTTGATGGGAGACATGATGAGACGAACACGGAATGAAATAACAAACGGATTTATTGTACAAACACTTACGGGTAACAATTTTGGGTACAGGCAGACGGGACAAGGACGATGAGACAAAACAATCCAAAATACCGGACAACAAAGGACACAGACGAAAGGGTATAAATGAATAAAGGGATAATTAAACTAATGAGACACAAGGGATGAACACAGGTGGAACAAATGAACACTGACGGTGGCAGGAAAAGGACAGAGAAATCACATGACGATAACAAAGGATGACACGGACGAACACTGACAATACCTGTTGTTGTTTTTAAAACAATTGCCATTGCTGTCTATTGAAGGTGTGTGTCTGCTGTCAACGATGATCGGGGAGGGAGAGGGGCAGTGAATCAGCTACGTCAGTGGCACAAATCAATCCGCAATCATTTAGTGGCTGGATTTTATTTATTTATTGACATATTGTGAAAGTACATTTAAATTAATAATATCAACAGCAAAATCATATTGGGGTGGCCAGAGTTTACACAGGGGTGGCCAGAGTTTATACAAGGGTGGTCGTGGCACTCATAGTGTTTAAAGACTAAATGTTTGCACCTCGACCATTTGTCAGTATGAATTAGAATTGATTCGATCTGAAAAATATTGTTAACTCTACCTGTTTATTGTAATATCATTAAATGAATACATTATTTAAAATACAGCTAATAAAAATAGCCTTTTTCTAGGGAAATGTTATATTGTAAGAAATATCGTTATCCATATACTCAGCAACATTATCGCATAGTTTTCCAGTATTATGTAGTTACTATGTCAATATATTATAGTTGATGTGAAAGAGAATGTAGTTTGTTTGTGCACTCAGAAACCATATATCAGAAGTTTACACTGACAGGACTTTAATGGAGGTGTTTTGTTTGTTGTTGTCGGAGTAACTGAGGCACAAGCTGTAAAGGCTCCGCCCCCTTTCCAGCTTCAGTGAGAGCAGCAGCTCATTTTGGATTTTAAGAGACACACACAGCTCAAAAAAAGGCATTAAAAGCATGGCATCATGTGAACCTTGAGGTATTTCGAGCTGAAGCTTTTATTACCATATTATATATCTTATTTTCAGACTTATAAAAATGTGCACCATCTACGCTAAGTCTAACTGATTGTTTTAACAAAAATAAGCATCAAATAAAACTACATTTGCTAAGGAATTCTTACTTTTTTTATTTACCTTTTAATTTGTGGAGCTCTACAGCCATTTTATCATCAAACTCTTCATATTTTGTTTTTGCCAGATATATGCATGTATGCCATCATTATGCATTAGTGTTGTCACGATACTGGAATTCGGTACCAATCGGTACTGACATTTTAAAAAGGTCTATTTCCCGCTAACGTTTGAGCGTTGTTGTGCACGTTCTTAAACACCACTGATTTGACATGCTCAACAGAAATGACTGTGATTGGCCTTGAAGGTCATCAGTTCACCGAACTCACCGCTGTTTACTCAGTGTAACCACAGATACACGACACTGGAGAATTTTAAAGCCACGAAGATCAGTGCATTCAACAGCGCATCGCTCGAATATCAGCTCATAAACAGACCAGCTGATCTTCGCGGCTTTAAAACGCTCCAGTGTCCCTGTATCTTTAGTTACACTCAGTAAACAGCGAACTGATGACCTTCACGGCCAATCACAGTCATTTCTGTTGAGCATGTGAACACAATGGCAAATCAGCGCTGTTTAAGAACGCGCTCAACAGCGCTCAAATGTTAGCGGGAAATTTACTTTATTTAAATTTCAGTATCGATTGGTACCGAAATTCAGTATGGTGACAACACTGTTATGCATATATATAAAATGCATATATTTACTCTTGGATGTCATTCAAAATAAACAGAGGAGCATAAAGATTTAATACGTTCCTTCTGATGAAGTTTACTGGGTAAAGTTTGTAGCTGTAATATATGGGCGTTCTGTGTCAAATCAACCCGAAATCCCTGACTCAAAGGTTTTTATTTTGTTGTGAGGAAAAACAAGTAAAAATAGTGATTACAGAGTTGTAATAATAAAAATAAGTCACATTTCCATCCTCAACATCATTTATTCTTTAAACATTCTTAGCAAGGTTACCCACGTTTGGCTTTCAACCATTAAATATGGGTAAATATTGGCAATTCCCAAATCTGGGATTAAACCATGAGGAGAAATTAGACAAATTTATTAAGTATGCGAATTTAAAATTATATTTAGAATACTTTAAAGTTACAAGCATGCAGATATTGGAAAAATGCAAACTTTTTAAAGGGCACCTATGATGAAAATCAGCTTTAGTAAGCTGTTTGGACAGAACTGTGTGTAAGTATAGTGTGTCCACTGTCATATTGGAGTGATATAAACCCAACAAGTCTCCTTTTTTTTTATTTCCTGAAGTTAAAATAGGACCCAGATCCCAGTGATTTTGAGGTCCACTGCAACGAGACGTAGGAGTGCGGTTTCCCCGCCCACCAATTTGATTGACAGGTGCCATGTTTATATAATAACATGTATGCGCATGTCCACAGAGCATTTTTTCACAAAGATTAAAATATCTGTTCCGCGCAGATCTGTCGACTCATCAGCGGATCGCTCGTATGTCAGCTTATAGACAAACCAGCTGATCAACTTGACTTTGAAACGCTCCAGTGTCCCTGTATCTGTGGTTACACTCAGTAAACAGCGGTGAGTTCGGTGAACTGATGACCTTCACGGCCAATCACAATCATTTCTGTTGAGCGGTGTTTAAGAACGTGCTCAACAGCGCTCAGATGTTGGCGGGAAATGGACGATTTTAAAATATCAGTATCAATTGGTACTGAATTCCAGTATCGTGACAACCCTACTTCGGCAATCATTTTTGGTGGCCTAAAATTCGATGCCTTCCTAAATACAATGCAACAAAGCTAAGCTAAAGTCAACAGATTTTACAGACGTATCAAATGTATTACTTTTGGCTTTTGTCACTATTTTGGTTTGCTTTTCTGCAAAAGAAAAAAAAAATGTTACCAACAATTTTAGCCAGAAATGTGGTTGATGTGACACAGAACGACTCTGTAGTGTTCGGATCTGTCCACGTTACGAATATCTAATGTATGCCTTTTTTATCTTTTGGTTTCCTTTTACCCATTTTTCATTTGCTGTTTGCCCGATCCCATGCTTCTGTTGCAGTTTGGTTCTTGTGTGTTTCTCCCTCACCCCATTCTCATTTCATGACTCCATTATGTTCTGTTTGTTTTGCTTTAGTTTCCCTGATGGACCGATGGTCTAGACAGAAGCAGTTGGGTTTGGGACAGGGAGGTTTACTCTCGCAGGGCAAGACAGACAGAAAGAGGCTTCTGGGACGAGACGAGTGTAAGTTCACCTCTCTGTCTATACACATTTCAATTTTTTTTGTGCTCTTTTAATAGTACATGCTTCAATTCACACTGCCTCTAATAATGACTTGATTTAGTTTAACCCTTGTGTGCTGTTGGGGATGTTTTCATCCACTTTGGGGCGATTTCGAGTCTTCATTTGGCCACAACTTTCTCTGTGTTTTAGCAAATGGGATGATTTTTGGTGACAACTCTTATTTTGACACATATTTTGGGGAAATGCTTTGAATGTTTTCAAAAACTCAACAATACACTCTGGGCAAAGTGACTACCCTTTGGTTATGTTGGGGACTGTTTTTGCCCCATTGACTTCCATTATAATGACATTTTTTGATTACAAAAGCATGCCACCATATAATCATGTATTCTTGATTGTTTTCGCTGTTGGGAAGAGGTACAGTTAGTTATTTTTTACTGTTGAGCAACAGTTACAGTGCAAAAAAAGCTTAGTTTCTGGCTTTTATATAGAGTATAGTCTGTATGTGAGAGTGTAAGAGAGACCTAAGCTCACTTACCTTGATATGTTTGAGAAAATCAAAATAAGCAGCTCATCTCAGAACACAGTAAACATAGTAAGTGTATTTCTGCACACACACTATAATCTGCTGCTTTATTCAATTGAACTCCATATAAAAGAAAAGACTATAGAATACACAAGACATGTCACTTGTATAGTTTTGAATGGGGAAAAGTGTAATGTCAATATGGCGAATGAAGCTCCGCCTACTAGTACAGAAGCCAATCATCGATCGCTATAGACTGACGTTTCCCTGGCGGAGAAACACAGACCAGACATGTGCTTTTATGACAGTTTGGTGGTCAACAAACGCACTGGAATCTCAGCGAATACTTGCACCACAGACATGAGAAATACATCCAAATAAAGCTTGAAGTCTCTACTTTTAAATGAACCAAGTGCACTTGAAAACAAAGAGTCGCTTTCATTTCTGGAGGAGACTCGCCATCAAGACCAAGTTGTAGATTACTTCAGAAGACCAGCGCGATCAGATGGAAGCATTATCCAGAGGATGATCATGTGTAGAACCGCCATTAATGAGGTTGGTGTCGTGATCTCGTTCCTTTCGAGTGCGCATGCGCTTTAGCTTGTGCAACATGAAAATATGCTGATTTAGTTTGATTCGAACGTTTAGAAACGAAACTTATGAGACAGTTATTTAATTTTATTGGTGGTTATAAATATGTAATGTAATCGTAAGCTTGGCTAACAGTTTTGGAGAATTTAATGTTTCCTCTTTCATACAGAGTGCCTGAGCATACTGTTCGAGAGGTGTTTCAAAGATGGCTGCCGAGTGAAATTACTTGCCTTAAAGGGACTTTGATAAAAGCCAAAAACCTTTTTTTTTTGCACAGGCCTATCTAAAGGGTTAATGCTGCCAACTGACAAAATGATACAACAAAACAAACAAAAATTACACATTTGACCTCTTCCCAACAGGGAAAACCACCAACATGCATGATTATATGCTGTCAAGGCTTTACAATCAAAAAATGGGGCAAAAACAGCCCCAAACATAATGAAAGGGTAGTAATTTAGAGCAATAGACACGGGTTAAAAATCAACTTTGCGCTCTGGAATTGAGACAGAATGAGAAGAAATTTGTCCTTTGTAGTTTAATCAAGACTTCCCACCCGATGGTTCCCCATTGTCTCTCTCCATATGTTTGTCTGCTGATATGATTTGATTTTTTTTTTTCTCTCCCGGTATTCCCCTGAAAGGATTTAGCAGGGAAACTCCTCACAAGTTTCTTTCATCTGAGATGAGTCTCACATCTCTGTAATTCTGTGTATTTAGAGTCTGTTTTATCAGTGCAGTCGAGAGGTTCATGATTATCCGTATTTCCTGCTTGTTTGCTATGTTTTGTAATGTTGTTTTAGGATGAGCTTTTTTGTAAGAGTGTTACTGTTTTATTCAGCAAAGGATGAATCAAGTTGTTCTAAAGAACCAATGAAGGCATTTACAGTTGAAATCATAATTATTTGCCCTCCTGTGAATTTTTATTTCTTTTTCAACTATTTCTCAAATGATGTTTAACAGAGTAAGGAGTTTTTCCACAGTATTTCCTATAATATTCTTTTCTTCTGGAGAAAGTCTTATTAGTTTTATTAATGTTTTATTAATTGTAATTATTAATAAAATGTTTAAAAACCATTTAAGGTCAATATTATTAGCCCCCTTAAGCAATATTTTTCTTTGATTGTCTACAGAACAAACCACTATACAATGACTTGCCTAATTATACTAACCTGCCTAATGAACCTAGTTAAGCCTTTAAATGTCACTTTAAGCTGAATACTAGTGTCTTGAAAAATATCTAGTCAAATATTACGTACAGTCGTGGCCAAAAGTTTTGAGAATGACATAAATATTGGAAATTGGCAAAGTTGCTGCTTAAGTTTTTATAATAGCAATTTGCATATACTCCAGAATGTTCTGAAGAGTGATCAGATGATCTGCATATACTCCAGAATGTTATGAAGAGTGATCAGATGATCTGCATAGTCCTTCTTTGCTATGAAAATTAACTTAATCCTGAAAAAAACTTTCCACTGCATTTCATTGCTGTCATTAAAGGAGCTGCTGAGATCATTTCAGTAATCCTCTTGTTAACTCAGATGAGAATGTTGACCAGCACAAGGCTGGAGATTATTATGTCAGGCTGATTGGGTTAGAATGGCAGACTTGACATGTTAAAAGGAGGGTGATGCTTGAAATCATTGTTCTTCCATTGTTAACCATGGAGACCTGCAAAGAAACATGTGCAGCCATCATTGCGTTGTATAAAAATGGCTTCACAGGCAAGGATGTTGTGGCTACTAAGATTGCATCTAAATCCAGCAAGCACCAGGATCGACTCCTTAAGAGGATTCAGCTACGGGATCGGAGTGCCACCAGTGCAGAGCTTGCTCAGGAATGGCAGCAGGCAGGTCTGAGCGCATCTGCACGCACAGTGAGGCGAAGACTTTTGGAAGATGGCCTGGTGTCTAGAAGGGCAGCAAAGAAGCCACTTCTCTCCAAAAAAAGCATCAGGGACAGATTGATCTTCTGCAAAAAGTATGGCGAATGGACTGCTGAGGACTGGGGCAAAGTCATATTCTCCGATGAAGCCCCTTTCCCATTGTTTGGGGCATATGGAAAAAGGCTTGTTCGGAGAAGAAAAGGTGAGCGCTACCATCAGTCCTGTGTCATGCCAACAGTAAAGCATCCTGAGACCATTCATGTGTGGGGTTGCTTCTCATCCAAGGGAGTGGGCTCACTCACAATTTTGCCCAAAAACACAGCCATGAATAAAAAATGGTACCAAAACACCCTCCAACAGCAACTTCTTCTTACAATCCAACAACAGTTTGGTGAAGAACAATGCATTTTCCAGCACGATGGAGCACTGTGCCATAAGGCAAAAGTGATATCTAAGTGGCTCTGGGACCAAAACGTTGAAATTTTGGGTCCATGGCCTGGAAACTCCCCATATCTTAATCCCATTGAGAGCTTGTGGTCAATCCTTAAGAGGCGGGTGGACAAACAAAAACCCACTAATTCTGACAAACTCCAAGAAGTGATTATGAAACAATGGGCTGCTATCAGTCAGGATTCGGACAAACTCCAAGAATGAAAGAATGGGTTGCTATCAGTCAGGATTTGGCCCAGAAGTTGATTGAGAGCATGCCCAGTGGAATTGCAGAGGTCCTGAAAAAGAAGGGCAACACTGCAAATAAAGCAACTGAAACAAAGATCTAAAAGCAGTTTAGCAGCAAACTTTGTGAAAACTAATATTTGTGTCATTCTCACAACTTTTGGCCACGACTGTACTGTCATCATGGCAAAGATTACCCACATTTGGTTTTCAACCAATCCGCTTGTTAAGTGTGATGTCATGCGAAGTGGCTTCCGGGTCCAAGCGCCATATCAAACTATATGGGGAGACTCAACAAATGATAATATTAAACGTTTACAAAGTGATGTAATACTTCACGAAAATCACAATCGCAACATATATATCATGCCTAATATCAGATGGCCAGAAATGGATTAATTTTTTATAATTTGTTCAAATATTGGGGTCGGACAAAGTCCAGAGACTGTTGTGTACACCATCATTTTATATGACATTCACTTTAATGTGTGACATGATTAAAAAGTGTCATAAACGAATATTTTCTCAATTCAAATGAGTTGCGGCTTGGACCCGAAAACAGTATTTTATGCGTCACAACTTAACAAGTGAATAAAAGTGGGAAAGAACTTTGGGATTAAACCATGAGAAAAATAAGAATAATCAAAAAATTATGAATAATCTATTAATTAGGAGAATATAAAATGCTATTTAGATATCTTTTATACTTAGAGTTACAGGTGCGGTATCACATTATTGTTTTTTTAGCCACGGATCGGACCATTTTTCAGATCAGCCAAAAAGGGGAGGAGACAAATGTAATTTGCTTTCCCCCGTGTTGGTGTGGGTTTCCTCCGGGTGCTCCGGTTTCCCCCACAGTCCAAAGACATGCGGTATAGGTGAATTGAGTAAGCTAAATTGTCCGTAGTGTATGTGTGTGAATGAGTGTGTGTGGATGTTTCCCAGTGATGGGTTGCAGCTGGAAGGGCATCCGCTGCGTAAAACATATGCTGGATAAGTTGGCGGTTCATTCCACTGTGGCGATCCCAGATTAATAAAGGGACTAAGCCGAAATGAAAATAAATGAGTATATACTATACTGTGAAAAATAGTCTTCGCTACCATCGCTAATAATGCTCAATGTATAAATCTAACATTATAATTTGGACAACACATCATATTTATTTTTATTTTCAATGAATGATTCAGTAACTCACTCTTAAACACGTCATATTTATTTCACATTAGAAGATGGGGCCTTAAAACTTATATTTCTGTTTAAAAATAACACGATGCTTGTTGCTATGATTAAAATGGTCATTTTGACACCCCCTCTACAAAACAACAGATAACTCACTATACATAAAATGGGATTTAAAAAATAATGTAGATATTTTTCAAGACACTAGTATTCAGCTTAAAGTGACATTTAAAGGCTTAATTAGGGTAATTAGGCAAGTCATTATATAACAGTGGTTTGTTCTGTAGACAATCGAACACAAATATTGCTTAAAGAGGCTAATAATATTGACCTTAAAATGGTTTTAAAAAATTAAAAGCTGCTTTTATTTTAGCCGAAATAAAACAAATCAGACTTTCTCCAGAGGAAAAAATATTATAGGAAATACTGTGAGAAATTCCTGAATCTGTTAAACATCATTTGGGAAATATTTGAAAAAGAAAGAAAGATTCACAGGAGGGCGAATTATTCTGACTTGAGCTGTATATGAGTTCATTCATGCTGCTGAATCTATCATCTTTCATTGGGTGTAACTTTGCAACATGCACTCCACGCTTTTAAGGCTTTTTTATCGATTAAAACGGGAAGCGGCTTGGATGTCATGAAAGCCAACATTACTGTAACCTGCGCCATTTCCATCTCATCCAGATCAATATCTGTGGCCCAGAGACTCGTTCAGCTGGAAACAGAAAGCAGATAAACTGACTGACTCTGAGTGTGTTTTAATGTTACAGAGCTTTGTTTGACACTGAGCCTGAAGCGCTTCGAAACGCAGACTCTGTAATATCTGGGTTCAGGCAGTATAGGTATTATCGGCTGTACATCAACATAAAGAGGCTTGTCTGTTTTGTTTGCATACAGTCAGTATTGGCCATTAATCATCATAGTGCAGAAACATCCTACGCTCTCTGTAAATGAATGCAGTGTTATAATGGAAGCTGTGAAATATGTGATATACTGTGATTTCACACCCTTCATAGTTTATCCCGCCTGAGTATGAGCGCAATGCAGAGATCATGTTGTTCAAATTAAAACATGGAAAACTTTTTTTGTTTTGTTTTTTAAATACATTCCAACTTAAGTAAAGTAAAGTGTATGTATATAGTATATATAAATAAATAAATATCATATTTATTTCATATATATATTTTTATTTATTTATTTATATATTCATTCATTCATTCATTTTAATTTCGGCTTAGTCCCTTTATTAATCTGGGGTCGCCACAGTGGAATGAACCGCCAACTTATCCAGCATATGTTTTACGCAGCGGATGCCCTTCCAGCTGCAACCCATCACTGGGAAACATCCATACATACCCATTCACACTCATACACTACGGACAATTTAGCTTACCCAATTCACCTATAGCACATGTCTTTGGACTTGTGGGGGAAACCGGAGCACCCGGAGGAAACCCC
>CAIGQW010056782.1:8956579-8966579 GCA_903798125.1 Danio choprae
TATTATTATTATTATTATTATTATTATTATTATTATTATTATTATTAAATGCCATTTTATGTAGTAAGCCAGATGATCTTGAATTGTTGCATGCATGTTTTTTTCAATGCAAGATTTGCACAGGCCCCTTAAACAAAAACGACTTGGTGCATCTTTAACAGTAACTTCAATCTCATGGCCTTTGCTTTTCTCACAAATCCATCAGTATCATCAATATGAGCAACCCTGAAGCAGCGCAGGCTTGGTGCACCACATCAGGAGATCACATATAACACAATGTGCCTGCTTTAATCCCAACAACCAGATGCCATACAGGTGCATCCAGCAGGTGAAAAGGGTTCTTGCCAGGCTGGAAAAAGAGCTCCAGAATAACCACTAATAGGGTATATGCACACAGACTTTTAATTTTCAGTCAGCCAGCCTACGCGCTTCCAGTGAACTCTCTTTCCATTACAAAATCGCCACATTTAAGATCTGTTTTCTTGAAAAATCAGTGATCTTCACTGCCTGATTGATGTACGATGTAAAATGGGTCTCAAACCGGACAAGAAGCATGGCATTAAATTACCTTTTTCCCTGCCATGTCTTTAAAATATGAACATTTATTTTACCCCAGTATTTTCAATGGAGTTTCTGCATTAGCTTGCTGCTACTGACGGCGCTAGCATTTAAACAGCTTTTCATCTTTTTACACTTGAGCAACTAAACAAACGCCTAAGTTTATTTACCTGATTGTATTTAAAATACATTACAACATCGATGCTGTAAAAGGAACCTTATAAAATTGAAAATAGTCCCATTAACCTTTCACCAGAAGTTCATCGTTGGCTGAAAAACACTAGCTGTGAATATAGCCCATTGGTGTGTTTCCCCCCCTCAAACATTCTGGTTGGATTTCCCCCAAAGCTCTTGTTTCCCCTGGTTGCTGCTAGCCCTTCCCTCACATATATAAAGTGTGGCTCAGGTGTATTCTGGTGCAGATATTCACATTTTAGATTTCCCTGCTAATATAAATCTACTAGTAATAGGTCATTCTGAGGTGTTCCTCCTCCAGCGTTCATTTAGTGTTATTTTGATTTCGCTCATCCACAGCATTCTGGATCACTGTTGTTTGCTGGAGAACCTGCATCTTTCCATCGTTGCGTTATTATTAGGGTTGTTCCAATACCGATACTAGTATCAGAAATACCTGCCAATACTGCAACAATTCTAGTATCAGCAAGTATTTGAAAACATAAACCTATCCGATGCCATCTTTTTAAATGAGACATATGGCTGCTAGCTTTGTTTAACACTGTAAACCCGGGCTGCGTCCGAAATTAGTACTCCTATACTATATAGTATGTTAAAAACAGTATGCGAGCCGAGTAGTATGTCCGAATTTATAGAATTCGAAAAACTGTATGCGAGAAGTACCCGGATGACTTAAGGCTGATTTATAATTCTGCGTGGAGGGATCGGCATGACCCACGCCGCATGCCTTGTGCATTTATACTTCTGCGTGCTGCGTGCTGTCTGCAATAACACTTCTGAAACGCTAGCTGGCAGTAGATTTTTATGTTCCTCTGTGTCAAGTTTCTTCATGGGTGTTTTGTTTTTTCTGAATGCTACAAGTAGCTAAAACTCGCTCATTCAGAGGTGGGGACCGGCGGACGTGCAACAACTTTAATCATAAGGCAAACACAAAGCAAAAGTTTTCATCTGGAGCTCCTTCACGGGACATGACACTTGTAAACAATCGCTCCATCGGGCTTGCGGCTCTTAGCACCGCCCAGTCACTGCTACCAAGCCGACCAATCACAGAGCTTGCGCTACGCGTCGTTGCAACGTGTAGTTACATTTTTTTGAGAGGTGCTCGTCAGCATCAGCGAGGGCTATGCAACCGTGCGAAGGCTGCGCCGGACCATACGTGTGCGCTTGACGCAGGAGTATAAATCAGCCTTTGCTACTTCCGGCGAGATTCTGAAGTTCGCATCCGATGCACACTACGCTATCCTATGATGCACCGCGAGAGAATTCTTGAATGGGAGTGAAGCAACGCAACTGACGCGGGTAGGACACGTGATCATGACAAAATGGCGGATGTAGTACGTCCGAGTTCCATTCATACTACTCGCATTCATTCTATATAAAACATACTTTTCTAACAGTCGAGTAGTACATTTAAATTAAAATGCAGTACCTAATGAGTAGTAGGCGATTTCGGAAGCAGCCCCGGAGTCAGTACTTCTTCGAAGAAGTTTTAAGTTTCAAAGAAGTTATTTTTTCATTATTATTCATATGATTTTTTTTTTATTTCTGTTGTATGTCTGATAATAAAAATGTCAGATAATAAATGGATATGTGTAAGCACATCATAAATTAATTCTGTTAATTTATACAGGGCTATTAGTACACAGAACTGTTTCTAAAGATACACATTTGGGTATCTGTATCGGAAAGAGAAAAACGGTATCGGAACATCCTTAGCTATTTTATTTATTTATTCATTTAAGTTCTGCCAGAGTGTGTTTTATGGCTTCCCAGATGTGCCGTATGTCTATTGGTGCATCTCCGCTTCATGCACACATCTGTGCTGTGAATATATCGGGTGTCTGTCGGCGTCTTTTGCGGGCGCTCAAACACTGTGATCAGTTCTCCTTCTGACCAAGCAGTGAATGTTCCAGTGCATTGATCACATGTTGAGTTTAAGGATTAGAAACAAGCTTCCACTGCTGAGGACTGTGTTTTGAAACATTAACAAAAACCTCAAATATTTTAGTTGAACCATACTTGAGATGATGCGTGTGAAATCAGAATTAGTGTTTTTGTTGTTGTTGTTGTTTGTTTGTTTACTCGGGCATTTGATTTTCCTCTGACAAACTTGAATATGTCAGATTGAACATATTTATAAGCTGTCGTCAGAGAAAGCAAGGGCTTCCTTGATATGGACAGAAAATTGACAGTATGTGTTATTCATAAAGATATGTGTATTGTTGCATTAGTGCACTAGACTCCACACTCTTAAAAATAAAAGTGCATTTCTTGGTTCAATGACACACTGGTGTTGTTTTTGGCCATTGTAGAATTTTTGTATTTTTAATTATTATTTTAATTAAAAGAATATATAAGTGCATTTATTTGTTCAATGACACACTGGTGTTGTTTTTGGCCATTGTAGAATTTTTGTATTTTTAATTATTATTTTAATTAAAAGAATATATATATATATATATATATATATATATTTAAAAATATATATATATATATATATATATATATATATATATATAGATATATATATATATATATGGTTCATAATATGGAGCATTAATATTTGTAGTAACTTTATATTTAGATTTTCGGTAACATTTATCTACAATTCTTGGAATTTTGAGATGATTACATGCAAAAGACGGCTCATTTGAAATATGCAACTCAGCCTACATTTTTGCGAGAAGTAAAATATGTTGCTTTGGGTACATTTTGTTGAAAGTTTTAAATGACAAATCCACTAGAGGGCACTGTCTGGATTTTTGCAAATCCGAAATACGTTGCTTAGGGTAGGCTTCATTGCACCTTTCAGATGGCAAATCCACTGGAGTTCGCTGTCTACATTTTTGCAAATCTGAAGTACGTTACTTGGGGTACATTTTGTTGTACGTTTCAGATACACGTCCTTCTTGAACATGTCCACGATTAGTTGAGGCTTGTTATGCAGATCACCTAGACCAGCAGATCACTGTCCCCTTCCCTAAACCCAACCAATAGTGTTTCCAAAACCCCAAACATAAGAGAAAGGTCCACTGGGCCACATAGTACCTTGATTTACTCTTGTGTGGAATCTAGCTTCCTCAGACTGCATTTATGTGGTGTTTTATCAGAATCAGTTTTACAAAAAACTGTCGATAATATGTCCCTTTAAATATCATTAGTGTGAAAAGGAACAACAATAGTTGTCGTCATACAGCCCCATAGCTTTCATTTTACCAGTTGAATGCATGTTTAAGCATTTTTTTTTCACAGAGGTGTAGGTTGAAATGACTATTTCCAATCCGCCTGTGTTGAAAGTTGGTCGAAATAGCACCAATAAATCTATAATTGACGTAGCTCCTAAATGAAAAATACCAGAGTGTTTTCCACTGAACCAAAAATTGCTCCTTTTTGGAAGCTTTATTTTTAAGACTTGATGGGATTTTCTGTACGATGGCATCTGTTATGATGCCATTACGAATTTTCATTTGCCATTACTCCATTTTTCACCCATTTATGTTACCCTGTGGTGCCTTATAACGTCGGTGCTTCAAACCGCCAAGGCAACCAGTTCAGCAAACAACAATGCCAGTAATATTTCTTTTGTTCTCCAAATGTGCCAATGCAGTAAATGGAACTGTACATAGAAACATGTAACATAGCAACACAAAAGAATGATGACGTAAACATTCCAGCGTTGGCATGGTTTTGCGGACGCTTTTGGTTTTGCCTGCATTGGACCAGACGGCTCACAGATGGCGGTGAAGCAGTACTAGACATCGGCCTTATGAAAAATAACAGAATAAACATGGTTCTTCAGTCAAACGTTTGGGCTAGTGTTCATTCCTGTATGTGATGTCCACTACTGCTTCACCAGTGTGTTAATAATATCTCCAAGGTGCTAAAACTGAACCATATTTTGTATATTATGTATAGATTTGTTCTTGTAAAGCCTTACCTTGTACTGATCGATGCATCAGACTGTTCATCCAAAAAATATATAGATATGACAGAGCTTGTATATATGATGTACAATAGAAATGCATATTTGTTGTAGCTGTATGTACAGATGAACGTGTTTTTATCTCTGTTGGTTTGTTTTTGTGGGAACTGCTTGATGGATATGATATAGACATTACAGTGTTGCTTATGTATAGACTGTTTCCGGTAACCCTGTAATGCTACATTAGCAGTTAGAGTAGGTGTTTTCGTTTCCTTTTAAAGTCTCCTTGGCACTGAAATATTAGAGGATGAAATGTTTTACTGTATTGTTTTTCACACAAATATGTTCCACTAAAATGTGTAAATAAGTTGACGCTGTTTTGTGAGAGGAGCAGGTTCAAATCTCAACTGGATAAGCGCAGTAAATATTCCTACACAGATTCTACTATCACAGTACAGTTCCTCAATTCCAGACTATGCAACTTAAAGTATCTGAAATATTGTTTTTGTTTAATATTTTAATCCTTTGTTCTTGTTGCATTAGCATTTCTTTTTTGTTTGTTTGTTTGTTTTTTGGACATGCTATGCCAAGTGTATTTGAACAATTAGTTTTGAAAGGGGTCTTATTATGCTTTTTATACTTTCAATTTCCTTTAGTTTACAATGTTCGAGCATGAAAAAGATCTGCAAAAAGCACAAAGTCACTCCAAATGGAGTTCTGTATCTGTAAATGCCATTTTCTTCTGTTGAGGTGAAAGAAAGTTTACTTTAATACTTATGACGCGCCATCTTGTATGTGCATTTTATGTTTGTGCGCTCAGAAAAAAACATACATCATATACGGTACAGTGGTGTTTTATTTTTTTGTGCATGTTTGTCACACTTTAATGTTTCAGATCATCAAACAAATGTGTAATATTAATTAAAGATAGCACAAGTAAACACATGCATTTTTGAAATGAAGGTTTTTATTATTAAGGAAAGCAAAATACAAGAAATACATAGCCCTGTGTGAAAAATGTGATGGAACCATGAATTCTGCTCTGTACCATAATATCGGTTAGTGTTATCTGTTAGTGACCTCAAGTTGACGCGAACTTGGGTTCTGCAGCAGGACAATGGTCCAAAACACACCAGCAAGTCCACTACTGAATGGCAGAAGAAAAACAATATCAAGACTTTGGAGTGGCCTAGTCAAAGTCCTGACCTGAATCCAATTGAGATGCTGTGGCATGACCTTAAACCTTTTTAAGGTCATGCCACAGCATCTCAATTGGATTCGGTTCATGCTGGAAAACACTTCCAATGTGAATTACAACATTTCTGCAAAGATGAGTGGGCCGAAATTCCTCCACATCGCTGTAACGGAACGTCGAAAACACTTAATTGTAGTTGTTGCTGCTAAGGGTGGCTCAACCAGTTATTAGGTTTAGGGGCAAACACTTTTTCACACAGGGATATGTAGTTTTGTAATTTGTTTTCCCCTTACTAATTAAAACCTTTATTTCAAAACTGCCTGATGTGTTTACTTGTGTTATCTTTAACTGATATTTAAATTGATTTGATAATCTGAAACATCAAAGTGTGCCAAACATGCAAAAAAAAATGTGTAAGGGGGCAAACACTTTTTCACACCACTGCACTGTATATAACTATCATGGCTTTAAAACTTTCAAATGTTTTGTTTGTTGTTGCCTGAATAACTGAGGCACAAGCTGTAAAGGCACTGGCCTTATAAGGAACGGAGGCGGGGCAGCTCATTTGCATTTAAAGAGACACTGTGTTTTTCCACACATAAAGGGCCATTTACAGCGTGATATAATAAGTTATCTGTTAGGTATTTTGAGGTGAAACTTCACAGTCATATTGTGGAGACACTTGAGAGTGATATTACATCCTACAAAAAGCACAATATGATCCCTTTAAGGCCTTATACCTTATAACCTTTAAGGCCATGACTGGTGGAAGAGTTACAGTTTTGAAGAGAACAAAAAGCTCAAATGCTATAGCATAACTCTCTATTCGTTTTGATTGCGTTTACTAGCAAACAAACATAATATTTTATATTATTGACAGTGAATCTGTTCAATGGAAAGTGCAATCTAAGCTGTTATGTATATTACCAGATTCAGTATAAGTTCAAGCATTAATCCAGATATGAAACTCCTCTAATAGTGTTATAAAACCTCCGATTTCACATCTGGTGGCTGCAGATTCCTTTCACGAACCAAAGTTATTTCAAAAATACCCTTTCCGATGATAAATAGTATACTCTTATTGTGGACAATGATGTTTTCTGCCGATCATGTCCAACGCAAGAACGTATTCTTTGGTATCCAAACAGTAGTAAAGTTGCTTTGAGAAGGAATGTCACTTTTATTTGATCCCATATACGATTTATTTGCAAAGAAATAAGTAAATAACTTGTTATACGATACCGTATAAATATTATATATATGCTGAGAAGCACCGTGCAATATATTTGACCAATATTGATTGTCTAAAGGAACATACAACTGCGTATGTTGAATATTTCATAGGTTTTGTTACTCATGTCAGTATTACAAGACATGCATTAGCTGAATATTATGTTTGTTATTACAGATTTTCATTTGCCTAAAAAGGATACACTATAAAACAAATTGCAGGGCTCCACACAATTCATTCATGTTGTCCCTACGCAAATCGATTAAGTTAACAAAATTTAAGTGGATTGAACCTAAAACGATGAACTTGTCCCAAAAAACATCTCAAGAGTTGCTCATTTTAAATAAGCAGTATGATCAAGCAGCAAAAGTACTGGCACAATAATGGGTTTCTGCTATAGATTTGAAAATATGAGTCGCATAACCCACTGTAGATTCCTATTATGTTGAAATATGATGAATGTTTGATTTATGTAGTCGTTTAAATAATCGATTGCCCTCGAAAGACAAAAGTGTGATGAACAATAGCGCATGAACGTTTCAATTTCACCATAGCCTTTGAATTGTATTGGGACTTGCGTACTTACATTGTATTTGTAATGATTAAATAACTACAGGTTATTGTTTGGATCAAGTGTTTTAGCTCTCTTATGGCCTCAAACAACTATTCAGGTTTTTTGGCGAGACGTGGATTGTGGTTTTTCCACGTTGTTCGCCGAGTAAAGTCTCCACCTACTTTATAATGTAATATAAAAGAGTTGAATTTCATGCAACATAATGTAGTCGTCCGGAGCAGGAACTGTCTGAGGTCTAAAGTGTGTGGTGTGTTAATGAACATCTGTTGTATGTGTTTATGAATCATAGATTTTTGCTATTTGCATCCTTGTGGAATGTGAAATTGAATGTTTCGTGTGTTTCTGTATCAGTCTGTACTGAAAATCAAGCACATCTGAACTCCAAACCGGCTGGTAAAACATGCAGGGAATGTTAGTTTTGACGCTTTGAGTTTATTGCATTTTTGATTTTGTAATGCGTTTGAGAATTGAGTTATAGTATATACAGCTGAAGGCAAAACTATTAGCCCTCCCGTGATATTATTTTTTAAATATGTGCAGATTTCATTCATTTATTCATTGTCCTTCAGCTTAGTCCCTTTATTCATCAGGGGTCGCCACAGTGGAATGAACCGCCAACTTATCCAGCATATGTTTTACACAGCAGATGCCCTTCCGTATGCAACCCAGTACTGAGAAACATCCATACACGCACGCACGCACGCACACACGCACACACGCACACACACACACACACACACACACACACACTAGGGCCAATTTAGTTTATTCAATTCATGAATGTCTTTGGACTGTGGGGGAAACCGGAGCACCCGGAGGAAACCCACGCAGACATTGGGAGAACATGCAAACTCCACATAGATATACCAACTGATCCAGCCGGGACTTGAACCAGCGATCTTCTTGCTGTGAGACGACAGTGCTAACCACTGAGCCACCATGCCACTAATGTGCAGATTTATTAAACATCATATTTTTTAATAAGTAATTTCAAATAAGTCATTTATTTAGTCTTTGACATGATGACATTACATATTTACTAGTTATTTTGCAAGATACTACTGTAGTATTTAGCTTAAAGTCCAATTGAAATGCTTAATTAGGGTAATTAGACAAGCCATTGGACAACAGTGGTCTGTTCTGTAGCCAATCAGAAAATAATATATTTTTAAGGGGGCTAGTAATGCCCTTAAAGATAATCATGAAGAAAAAAAACGTATTTTAATCCCGCAAAACTAAAATAATTAAAACTTTATCCAGAAGATAAAAATATATAATACTAAACAATGTGGAAAAAAATGTTGGTAACACTTTACTTGAAGGGGGTGTTCATAAGACAGTCGTGAATCCTTTATAATCATGACATGCAGGGGCGGACTGGCCATAGGGTGCACCGGGAATCTGGTCTGCCCTCCCCTCTTCATCGATTGATGCCCAGACCACACCCCCCTATCCCCCCCCCCCTCTGCTCTTCACTTACCGATCGTCGCTCGTGTGACCACCACCCCTGTCTCCTACCACACTCTTCACTTACTGATCGCTCAAACCCCCCCTCAACCCCCCAGACCACCTCCCAAAATCTGGCGTTCCCTCCATTCTTCATCGATCGGAGCTCAGACCACACACCCCTATCACCCCCCTCCCTCCCCCCTGCTCTTCACTTAGCGATCGTAGCTCGTCCGACCACCACTCCCGCCTCCCACCACGCTCCCAAAACAAACCGCCCCATAGCCCCCACCCCCTACCGGTTTATGCTTGCCAATCGCTTAGGTGGCCTGAGGTACAATAACTGTCCCGGCAGAAAATACTGTCCCAGTCCGCCTCTGATGACATGGCAGATATTATGCATGTCAATAAGTGTAATTTGCTCAGCTATGACATTTTAAATCAGTGTTTCTCAACCACCTTCCTGAAGGACCACCAGTTCTGTTTCCATGTCTCCTTAACCAAACACACCTGATTCAGGTCATCAGCTCATTAGCAGAGACTGAAAGACCTGAAATGGGTGAGACAGACAAAGGAGACATCCAAAACATGCAGTGCTGGTGGGCCTCCAGCAACATGGTTGAGAACCACTGTTTTAAATGCAAAGATGACATTGTTTGTTAATACAACTTGACAAACAAATACATCACAACCATCTTTGTCATGACAACTTGACATTACCAAGACATTACAACAAAACTTGTCATAAATCTGTCATAAACATGATCGTCATGAGGCATTATAATTGTGCCATGAATATTTTTCTAATCAGTTTTTTAGTTGAACAAACTGTCATTATAATGTCTCATTATTACTCTGTCAAATAATTTTTAACAGCGT
>CAIGQW010056782.1:8989011-8999032 GCA_903798125.1 Danio choprae
GGGTAAGCTAAATTGTCTGTAGTGTATGTGTTTGAATGAGAGTGTATGGATGTTTCCCAGTGATGGGTTGCAGCTGGAAGGGCATCCGCTGCGTAAAACATATGCTGGATAAGTTGGCGGTTCATTCCGCAGTGGCGACTCCAGATTAATAAAGTGACTAAGCCGAAATGAAAATGAGTGAATGAATAAATGAAGTTCACGGCCCTTTACAAAAACATGGTAAACACTGTAAACAGTGAAAACATCCTTCACCCAAAAATGAAAATGAGCAATTTTGGAATAAAATAAGCACTTTATTGTATAAGAAAAGAGTGAAATATCTTCCCATGCGTTTATAGACTTTATGAACTTTGTTAAATACATTTCTAGGAATTGTTCTATTCAGAAAGAGTCAGCTCCAGTGTGACAGACTTCACACCCACACAGATATAGGCCTGTCATTTTAATTTGTCACATTAATATAAAAATGAAAGAATTGAATGAATATTTAGTACATTTCAAGCTACATTTTCCCCAAAATCATGCCAATATGTTATGCATGTTTTGTAATATCACCAACACTGTACAATAGATATATTTAAAGTTCTTTTGAAATGTTGATTTACAGCAGTTCACACTGTAATGACGGCATAAACCGTTCATTGTGTTTTGTCTGTTGAGTTGAAGAATATCTGAGAAATGTTCAGGAAAATACTTTGTCCCGTTTTAAATATTTGATTAGTAGAATTTAAAATATTTGTATGATTAATTTTTTTTAAAGTGACTGTCATTATTATAATACACAGTACATATATCATGTATAAAATACAATAACGTAGGTTGACTATATTTTTATTTAATTTATCATGAATGTATATTATATTGCTCTGTTAGATCCATTTATTTTTTGTTTCAAAAAAAATTGAACCCTTTAAAGTCCCTTTCTTTTCCTCAGTCATTTCCCTGACCAGAGAATTTGAACAAGATCACAAACTTGCTGACTTTTATGGCGATTTTGTGAAAGACATTCATGGGTGGGGCATCACGGTGGCGCAGTGGGTAGCCCGATCGCCTCACAGCAAGAAGGTCGCTGGTTTCTGTGTGGAGTTTGCATGTTCTCCCTGTGATCCTGTGGGTTTCCTCCGGGTGCTCCGGTTTCCCCCACAAGTCCAAAGACATGCGGTATAGGTGAATTGGGCAAGCTAAATTGTCCGCAGTGTATGTGTGTGAATGAGTGTGTATGGATGTTTCCCAGTGATGGGTTGCAGCTGGTAGGGCATCCGCTGCGTAAAAAACATATGCTGGATAAGTTGGTGGTTCATTCTGCTGTGGCGACCCCAGATTAATAAAGGGACTAAGCCGAAAAGAAAATGAATGAATGAAATCAATGGGTGTTTGGAGACTGTGTGAAATTCTCATTTAAGGCAAACCACATACAGTTAAAGATAAACTTGTTAGCCCTCCTGTGAAGTTTTAATTATTTGTCAAAAATTTACCAAGTGATGTTTAACAGAAAAGAATTTTAAAGATAATAGTTTTAATAACTAATTTCTAACTTTTTTTTTGTCTTTGCCATGATGACAGCACATAATATTTGACTGGATATTCTTCCAGACACTAGTATTCAGCTTAAAGTGACATTTAAAGGCTTGACTAGGTTAATTAGGCAGGTTAGCGTAATTAGGCAACTCATTGGACAACAGTGGTTTGTTCTGCAGCTCAATAAATTAAAATGTTTATATAATATAATTATTTTGCATTTTGTGATGGTTTTTTTCTAGTTGACTAAAAAAATCTATTTTCATTCATTCATTTTCCTTAGGCTTAGTCCCTATATTTATCAGGGGTTGCCACAGCGGAATGAACCGCCAACTATTTCAGCATATTTTTTTACACAGCAGATGCAGCCCAGTACTGGGAATCCATACACACTCATTCACACTTATACACTACAGCCAATATAGTCTATTCAATTCACCTATAGCGCATGTCTGTGGACTGTGGGAGAAAATGAAAGCACCCAGAGGAAACCCACGCCAACACGGGGAGAACATGCAAACTCCACACAGAAATGCTAACTGACCCAGCCGGAACTCGAACCAGCGACCTTCTTGCTGTGCTAACCACTGAAGCACAGAGTCGCCCAAAAATATATTTTCCATTCACATATTAACAAAACATTTTGCTGTTTGCATGTCCATTACTGCATATAATTAATAAAAATAATTCATTAAGTAAAATAACATTTGATTTGTCAACAAGTTGATTTAAAAAGCACAAATAGTTTTTCATTTTGTGACTTTTTTTCCCAGTTGAATAAAAGACTGAAATATTTTCTCTTCATATATTTGATCATTGTAGATTTCTCAAAAATACTGTACAAATCTCGTCTCTTTCTCGTGAACTCAATCTCGTGTCTCGTCTCGTGGAGTAAGCATCTCGTCACACCACTAATATTCCAGCCAAGTTAAAAAATAAAACCTTCTCCAGAAAACATGTTACCCTGAAAAAGTATTAATATTTCACAGGAGGGCTAATCATTTTTCTCTTCAACTGTATATGGCTGAAAATGTCAATGTCAGAGATCTACACTGTAAAAAACATCCATAGCACAGCAGTTTGACGTATTTTGTGATTCACTTTTTTATTTTCCCCCATTTATTTGTTTTTGAATTGCATTATGGGAGCTTTATCTTTCCTCTAACTACTTTCAGCCTTGAAAAGGTGACTTTTATTAACATTTGTAATAGTTTAAAGTGATATATTGTCTGGGTTGGTGTTGTATATTACGCTACAAACACCTTGTAACTGTCTGGTTTAGCTCAGCTGCCAAATCCGACCTCCGAAGACTACGTCGAATAGTTCGGACTGCTGAGCGAATCACTGGTACAACCCTCCCTACTCTCCAAGAACTGTACTGATCCAGAGCGAGCAGAAGGGCTGATAAAATCACTCTGGACCCCTCACACCCAGCACACTGCCTCTTTGAACTTTCACCTTCTGGTCGACGCTACAGAGCACTGTGCACCAGAACAGCCCGACACAGAAACAGTTTCTTCCCTCAGACAATCCATCTTATGAACACTTGATGATAGCAATTGTGAAACAAACATCACTACTTGCTATACACTTATACACATATACACTTATTTAACAACATACTTTACATGCCAATTTGCACATAACAGCTGCACATATAACGTTGTATATAGTAATTTACCTGTACATACACTTGTCCATTTGCATATCTGCATTCACTACTTACTTCTATTTGTAATATATATTTATTATCTGTTTTTTTGTCCTGTCTCTGTAATTCTGTTGCACTGCAGAAGCTTCTGTCACGAAAGCAAAGTCCTCGTATGTGTGAACATACCTGGCAATAAAGCCCATTCTGATTCATTCATTCATTTTCTTTTCGGCTTAGTCCCTTTATTAATCTGGGGTCGCCACAGCGGAATGAACCGCCAACTTATCCAGCATATGTTTTACGCAGCGGATGCCCTTCCAGCTGCAACCCATCTCTGGGAAACATCCACACACACTCATTCACACACATACACTACGGACAATTTAGCCTACCCAATTCTCCTATACCGCATGTCTTTGGACTGTGGGGGAAACCGGAGCACCCGGAGGAAACCCAAGCAAACACGGGGAGAACATGCAAACTCCACACAGAAATGCCAACTGACCCAGCCGAGGCTCAAACCAGCAACCTTCTTGCTGTGAGGCTATCGTGCTGCTCACTGTGCCACTGTGCTGCCCGATTCTGATTCATATTTCTCTAAATATCACTTCTTATACGTTATATTATTTCAAACTACTAAAATGTCACTAAAAGTCTCTTTGTTAAACTGTAGAGGTGAATTTTCAGCATCAAAAGTCGACAGAGCAGAGATCAACATCCCATAATGCAATTCACAATCGTAAATAAACGCAAAATACAGAAACTGTTCATTAACAGATATGTTTTACAGTGTACTCCATGAAGTCATTCTCTTTGGATAAAGTGCGTCTGTCAGCTGAGGGAGAAGCGGCGGGTGTTGATGTTCATTTTTGTGACCCCGATGACTTTGAGTGGTGTGGACAGGCCTAATCCAGGAGACATGGGCACGTCACATAAATCCGACATGTCGTCCCGCTCCTCCAGCTCAAAGGTGGCGTCGTTCAGCATCCTGCGGTGTTGGTTGCACGTCTGCACGATTCTCAGATCGTTAATATCGCTGCGCAAACGCATCAGTTTAAGCGCAAGCTGCTGATCCTGAAGACGCATCTCTATCTGCAAGAGAAACGAGGATAATTATCAGTGAATACAGGATGTATAATGTGTAGCTGAAGTAAAAATGATACGTCCTCCTGTGATCTTTTTCAAATATTTCCCAAATAATGTTTAGCAGAGCGAGGAATTTCTCACAGTATTTCCTATAATATTTTTTCTTCTGGAGAAAGTCTGATTTGTTTTATTCTGGCCATGATTAAAGCAGATGTTTAATTTTTTAAAACCATTTTAAGGTCAATATTATTAGCCCCCTTAAGCAATGTTGTTTTACAGTTGTCATTCATTCATTCATTTTCTTTTCGGCTTAGTCCCTTTATTAATCTGGGGTCGCCACAGCGGAATGAACCGCCAACTTATCCAGCATATGTTTTACGCAGCGGATGCCCTTCCAGCTGCAACCCATCACTGGGAAACATCCATACACACTCATTCACGCACATACACTACGGACAATTTAGCTTACCCAATTCACCTGTACCGCATGTCTTTGGACTTGTGGGGGAAACCGGAGCACCCGGAGGAAACCCACGCCAACATGGGGAGAACATGCAAACTCCACACAGAAATGCCAACTGACCCAGCTGAGGCTCAAACCAGTGACCTTCTTGCTGTGAGGCGATCATGCTACCCATTGCGCCACCGTGAGGCCTGTTTTTCAGTTGTCTACAGAACAAACTATTATGTTTAGGAATGAGCTGAAAAAAATCTTCTCATCGACTGCTATGCATTATCCAAATCACCAATGATCACAGATTGAGCTAATCATTTTCTTTACTGATCTACTAAAGAAAATAAGTCTTCTTCTTCTTCAAGGGCCTGAGGGCGAGTAATTTAACTGCATATTTTTATTTTTGGGTGAACTATCGCTTTTTTTGCAGTCCAGCTTTTCTGACCTACTAGTGGCAGTAAATGGAAATGCACACATTATAATACATTATAATACTTGTATGTAATGCTGTTTAAAATGGATTTTGATACATAAATGCTCTTGTTCTTTCAGTGGACATGTATACAGTGTTACTCCAGTAGGTGGTGACAAACATCCATGAATCAGTGAATTCACTTAACCAAATTAGCTTCTTCTTTTTTTAAATGAACGAAACAACATGCATTGGAACCATAATATGGAAAACATATATATATATATAATTATTATTTGCATGATTTAAAATAAACATTTTGTCTAGGACCTAGAATGAGTGTGTTTGGTGAGTAATGGGAAACTTTTAATGAAAGCTTCACCTTTTATCTTTCTTTTTTTTGGTAATTTCTGTCATTTTTTAAATATTTTGATTCCATCCAAAGCTGTCTATATATATATATATATCTATAGTGCTGTGCTGACATTATAATGTATTTTATTCTTCATCTTTAATCTTCATCTTAATCCTTCTTGTTGTATGGTAAAATTCAATAGTGCTGCAAAAAACATTTACAAATCAACGCTCATGAATCCCTAAACTAAGCACATGTTCAAAAATCAAGAGAAACATAAAAAAATATAACATTTTGATAAATTTTGTAGTTTGTAATAAATTGTTTTGCAATAGTTCATTTGAATTTAAATATATTATCTTTAATATATACAATTAAATACATTTCGGACACAAGCGGGCGAAATGAGTTTCCTTCGCAGGGTGGCAGGGCGCACCCTTATAGATAGGGTGAGGAGCTCTGTCACCCGGGAGGAGCTCAGAGTAGAGCCGCTGCTCCTCCACATTGAGAGAAGTCAGCTGAGGTGGCTCAGGCATCTGTTTCGGATGCCACCTGGACGCCTACCTAGGGAGTTAGGGATGTATATGTTTTTAACATATTGTAATGTGGTATAGCTGAATAACTAAACTGTATTTTAGATATTATCTTCACTTTTTATTTATTATTATTATTATTTTTCATAAGTCTTGACCTCTTGGCCAAGTCACCCTTGTAAATGAGATCTTGATTTCAATGTTTTTTTTTATCTGGTTAAATAAATAAACATATATATATATATATATATATTATATATATATATATATATATATATATATATATATATAACTATATATATAACTCTACTGGCGGACGGCTGCTTTTCTACTTAGGGCTGTCTATGCTAATGAGGGAGAGATCATCACTAATGGGCAGGGCTTCCCCCTCTGATGACAAGTACAAAGTAAGAATGTCAATCAAAGTGTTTCTGCAGACTGTTTTTAGCAAGTGCGATTATAGAAAATATGATTAATTAATTTGTACCATTAGAGGCTGGATATTCACACATACACATCACACAACTGTGTTTAAACCCCTTATAAAAGTGTTTTGTTTTTTTTGCATAATAGGTCCTTTTTAACCTGACAAATAGTATCTAACAAAATACGTAGAGAAATCTTATGTACTGTCATCATTGCAAAGATAAAGCCAATTAGTACTATTTTGACATTAGTGAAGTATGAAAACCTCACCAGCTCTTTCCTGAGCCACTCCAGCGCTTGATCAATACTTCCAAACCCTCGTGTGTGTCCTGACTGTTTCCTCAGTGTGTTTTCTGCGTGTGTTTTCTCCGCTGTTTTGGTCTCTGCGTCTCTGTGGCTCTGGTTTAGCATCGCCTCCAGCTGAGCTCTCCAGTCCAGATACGACGGCTTTCTGGTCTCCAGTTTTAGCTTCTCAGCCAAAGCCTTCAAACTGGAAAGATGGTCCTCCTGCGACCGTTCTGGGGCTTTCGAAGTCTTAGATCCCTGTGACACTTCCATTGGTTTCAGAGATGTTTTATTTTACACTTGGAGCAAAAATAAAACCGAAATTGTTCAGGAAAACCGCATGGCTCCAACAGCTGGATATAAATCTAAAATATTAAGTGCTTCTTTTGTTTTTTAGAGCACTTTTGAGGTCACATATTAGTTATGATCTAACATTGATTATTTTCTCTCGCAAGAATTGTTGATGTTGTTTTGCAGGTCTGGTTTCACTTCTGAGAGTGGTATTGAATAATGATGCATCTGAAATATAATGAAACACAAGTAACGTCACCTTGTGCAGCAACAACAAATAAATAAATTAATAAATAATGAAATAGGATTCGTTTTAAAAACTAAATACATCTTATAATCAACAATTGTGGCTGTAAATGAAACCTACCTGTGTCGTTCAGTAATGAGGACAGTTTATATCAACATAATAGTGTGCTAGCACTTGTTTTACTAGTTAGTCTTCTTTCATTATAGCTACTTCCTTGTAACCTTGTTCTTGACATTTGAGAAATGACAAGTACTAATGAGCGTGTGTGTATTATATCAAAGAAAACAAACTGATGGCAAGAAAACGGGTCAATACAGGTTACGAACAAACACATACTGCAGTGGATAATACTGTTATACCCTAGTTGTATTGGTATTTAGTTTGGGTTTTATTAAATTGTGTGTTTTTGTCATTAAATATATCTGTGTAGGTTTAGTTTATTCATTAGTTTTAGTTATTTTAACATGTGAATGAAAAACAGAAACACTTCCTTGGTTACTACAGTATATTCATTCATTCATTTTCATTTCGGCTTAGTCCCTTTATTAATCTGGGGTCGCCACAGCGGAATGAACCGCCAACTTATCCAGCATATGTTTTACGCAGCGGATGCCCTTCCAGCTGCAACCCATCACTGGGAAACACTGGGTAGCACAACAGGCGAACGTGCTACCCACTGCGCCACCGTGAGGCCTGCTACAGTATATGTATAATTAAATCAATATGAAATTGGATTTTATTTTAGTTAAAGAGGTTGTTAATCAGTTGTATATTCTATTGAACCCATCTTTTTGCATGAATTCAACTCATTTTCCAAACAAATGTGTTTAATAGTGGAATTTGTGCAAAAACAAAAAACTACATTACCCATGATGCTGCACAGAGATTACACCAATTAGAGAGTTGTATTGAGAAACATTTTCATTTCATTTTCTTTTCGGCTTAGTCCCTTTATTAATCTGGGGTCGCCACAGCGGAATGAACCGCCAACTTATACAGCATATGTTTAACGCAGCAGATGCCTTTCCAGCTGCAACCCATCACTGGGAAACATCCAGACACACTCATTCACACACATACACTACGGACAATTTAGCTTACCCAATTCACCTGTACCGCATGTCTTTGGACTTGTGGGGGAAACCGGAGGACCCGGAGGAAACCCACGCAAACACGGGGAGAACATGCAAACTCCACACAGAAATGCCAACTGACCCAGCCGAGGCTCGAACCAGCGGCCTTCTTGCTGTGAGGCGATCGTGCTACCCTGTATTAAGAAACATGCTAAAAAAAAGCTATTTGGCTCCACCCACTCTCACTAAGCATAATCAATGACATAATTCTATTCTGGAAGATGCTGGGTTGTTTTAATGTGTTGTTCATATTTGACCCAGTTTTGAGTTAATACAACCCAGCATTTTTTTAGAGTGCCAGATACTTAAATATTTGCATATTGCAGGTTAGGAAGCAGTGGATTGGAGGAATTTTCTGTACAGCATCATGCATAATGTAGTTTCTATGCACAAATTGGGATATTAATCATAATTGTGTGAACAGATATACACAATCAGTGTAATTTAAATGTAATGTAAAAATTAAGCTAACATTGGGTTTGTCCAAATTTGACCCAACACTGGGTTAATACAGCCCAGCATTTTTTAAGTATGGTTCCAAATTCCATTAGGGTTCTTTTAGAATGTATTGACGAGCAGAACGGTTGCACTCTAAAAAATGCTGGGTTGTCATAACCCAACATTGGGTCAAATATAGACAACCCCAAAGTTGGGTTAATTTGTTCAATTAAATTTAAATGACACTTTTAACCCAATGGTTGGATTTGTTCATATTTGACCCAATGTTGGAGAAATTCAACCCAACATTTTAAAGCACACAACAGGTTTGGCTTTAGACATTTATCAGTTATTGTTGAAAATCAACCAATGGGCTTAAAATGGGCTATGTATTTTAAAAACAACCCAATGTTGGGTTTGTCCATATTTGACCCAACACTGGGCTAATACAACTCAGGGTTTTTTTTTTAGAATCCTAGGATTGGTTCTGAATTCCATTAGCGTTCTTTTACAATTTATTGACGAGCAGAACAGTTGCACTCTAAAAAATGCTGGGTTGTTGTAACCCAACATTGGGTCAAATATGGATAACCCCAGCATCGGGTTAATTTTTTTCAATTAAAATTAAATTACACTTTTTAACCCAATGGTAGGGTTTGTTCATATTTGACCCAATGTTGGAGTAATACAGCCCAGCATTTTAAAGCAACAGGTCTGGCTTTAGACAAAAACAATAACAATGATAAATCATACATTTTAACAAGCAGAAAGGTTGTACTGTCTACTGTAAAAATGCTGGGTTGTTTCACTGGGTCAAATATGGACAACCCCAATGAATATTTGTCAGTTTAATTGAAATGACACTTTTTAACCAAATGGTTGAAATGTGACAATTTGAAATATTGTTTATTTTACACTCTAACCCAATGTTTGGTCAGATATGGACAAACCCAACTGTTGGGTTTAAAATTTGTTTATTAAATTATTATTTGTTTATTAAATTATTATTTATTTGTTTATTACCCAGCATTTTTAGAATCCTAGCACTGGTTCTGAATTCCATTAGCCTTCTTTTAGAATTTATTAACAAGCAAAACAGTTGCACTCTTAAAAAAATTTGGGTTCTTTAAAACATTGGGTCAAATATGGACAACCCCAATGTTGGGTTAATGTTTTGCAATGTAATTTAAAT
>CAIGQW010056782.1:9102064-9117417 GCA_903798125.1 Danio choprae
TTTTTTATTATTATTTTCTTTTTCCTTGTCTTTTCTTTGTATATATGAGAGTAAAATATGTTTTACTTAATATTATTATTTATTAGTGTTTTATCTTAATATTATTTATATATCTTTATAGAACCTAAATGTATATGTGTTCGACGGGTTTTGTTTGTTTGTTTGTTGCGTAAAAAAAAAAAGAAAAAGTGAAAAGCTATTTGTACTGCATGTTTCATATTTAACATGTTCAATAAAAACACTTTTGGGATTTTTTTTTAAAATTAAAATACATTGTTTAATTATTTTTTTTAACCACAAGGTCAGTTAGGGAGAAAAAAAACATCTGAATAAACAACAAATAAAAAACTAAACATTTTCTTTATATTTATATATAATATTTATATTTATATTATCTTTAAAAATGCGTTTATTGCTATTTTTTTAACTGTATAAATCTGAAAAGCTCTTTTGGTGGCGCTCTTTAACATTTAAGATGAAGTTAACTTCGTCTTTTATTATGCGACGCGTTTAAAAGCAGGACTACAGCAGCGATCATTTATAAACACAGGCTATTGCATTATATGAACATTAAAAACGACATTACCCATAATCCCTTACAGCTTCGCGTGACGCCAAATACACACGCGCTGAGCAGTGTTTACATCACAGACAAGTGCCTTGCAGCGTGAAAGAGCACATGGATGGATTGAATATTTCCTAACATAAGGTAAAAACACAGTTATATAAACGCGTGAGGGTAAATATCCAATCATCCGTTAAGTTTGAAAGTCAACGTATATATCAAAACGCGACTCGAATTGATCTCTGTGTTCAGTTCGGTCGATTGTTTTGGTTCATAAAGTGCTTTAAACTGTATTTCATGTCTTAACAATGCTGTCAATCGTTTTATTTGATACATTTTTAAGCTGTTTGACGTCTTTGAAGTCTGAAAGTTGTTAGTTTTGGTTAGCAATTACGCTTTTGACGGAGTAACGTTATCAGATAGGCTAGTTTTAACGTATTGAGGTAAAGTTGGTATTATATTCGCACATTCAGACTTTATTCTTAATAATATAGTATCTTAAAAGCCAATGACTGTCAACATACATTGTTCACAGTCAATTTAATAGTGCTAATGTTGATTTCAAGTCATGCTTGCATGTGATTTCAGACCGAATATTTAAAAGTACTATAGTTAACCATATAGGGAGCGTGTTACAAGCTGGCACTGAACGATTGTGCGAATATAAAACCAACTTGACCTCAATTCTGAATGTTGCCCCAGCACAAACAGATTACAAAGTAAGTTATACGCTTGACTTTTAACCAGCGAATGACTTTTCAAAAACATATGTTGGTTTTACTTAACAATAATTCGATGGAAACCATCTCAGTTCCCCTTTTCTTATTCTAAACTCCAGCTTAGTGTCTGTGGTCGTTGAGGTTTCATACTCTATTCTTCCTTCACAGTCAATTCTGGAAAAAGAAAATAGGAAAAAAAAATCACATCCACGCTCTTGTGTCTAGCCTGACTTTCCCTCATGTGTATTGTTTGTAAAACCTTGGCTGTTTGAAAGATTGTAGGAAGAGTGATGTCAGCACTCGACATGAAGTCTGACTCTGTGGAAACTTACACACACACACACACACACACACACACACACACACACACAGAAAAATGATGATGGAGATCTGAATGGGTGAGCCATTTCTCCTCCTTCCTGTCCAAGTGCACGTCCAGGAGCCTTTAATCTACACGTTTCGGTGTGAGAGAAATGGATTTTGCATGATCGCAGGTCTAGTGGCTGTGCTGTGTGTGGCGGCGAGGATGTAGGAGGGAAATAAAACATCCAATGGCTCCGAACTGCATTTGCCACTTCATTAGGGCCTCGAGAAAGACGCACTATTAAGTTACGTTTCCTTCTCCGGCAACTGCGAGCGCCAAATATGTTTCAGACTTTTTTTATTTAATTTTTTTTCCCCCTCACTTATAATGATCGTCTGTAAATTTACGAGACAGCTGAGTTGGGGTAATTGTAATTAATGAAAAATGTAGTTGAGTATATATTGAAACAGCATGTGGCGGAAGCTCGGAGTTGGATGTCTTGGATGAAGAAGAAATAAATATGTTGGAGGTCTCTTGAATGCCTGATATTTGTGGGCTTTCTTATAGCCGCAGTGGTAAAAAGCGTCCTTCCTCAAATCATTGAGAGTCATCCGTGTTTTTGTCTTTACACGCTGTAGGGACTACTGCTCTTGGCAAAATCTGGGAAAGCACAAATTGAACGCCGCATCTCGTGCCCACGACTAAATGAGTAAATTAACTAGGCGTCGGAAGAAAAAGCAATGACAAAAAAAAAAAGAGAGAGAGAGACATGGAAGCTACATAAAAGTCCTGACTATTTAATTACATGAAGGAAAATGCAATAAATAGAATGGCTCCCTTTTCTGTGCTTTCAAAGCCGTTTGCATGTTGAAGTAATCTTGATTCATTTGCCACATCTGAATTCGTTTTGCCCAGTATGGCGACCATCTGCCTTCACGAGTCAAAGCAATACGCTTTATCTTTCATCCAACAGAGGGGGCGAAAACAGAAGGAAATTTTACGCCGGGATGTGTTTATTGAAGAAAACGGGGCCCCGCTTTTTTGCTTTGGTGACACTCTGGAACATTTAGTTTCATGTCGCTCGCAGACAGAATTAAGATTTATATTGGCTCTGATTAAAGGAGAGGTTCGCTGAAAAATGACAACTCTGCCTTCATTTATTCACCTTCATGTCGTTCCAAACCCAAGTGCTGCTGTTATTCTTGTGGAACATGAAATGGGAATTTTTTTTTTTTATGAAAAATATCCTGGGTGCTCCTCGAAGGCATTTGGGATGCATGTTGTCAGACTCAGAAGTGATTAAAGGTAGCTTGTGTGATTTGTGCTGTATTTTGAGTCTTCTAAAGTCATACGACAAGCCTGAAATCATAACTTCATCATAGCTTAGAAATGTCGATGTGGAAAGTGGATTCACTTTGGTTTGACATCCTTTCGAGTTTGTTGTAAATGAGCATTGATGAGATTTGAGAGTTGCAAAGGAAGATTATCTGTGAATAATAGCTTATATTGTATACTGTTTAACCATTCAACCAGCTCATTTACAACAAACTCGAAAGGATGTCAAACCAAAGTGAATCCACTTTCCACATCGACATTTCTAAGCTATGACGAAGTTATGATTTCAGGCTTGTCGTATGACTTTAGAAGACTCAAAATACAGCACAAATCACACAAGCTACCTTTAATCACTTCTGAGTCTGACAACATGCATCCCAAATGCCTTCTTAACTGTCACTAGGGCTGAGCGATTTGGGGAAAATATCTAATTGCGAATTTTTTTAATTTATTTTTTTATTTTTTTATTTGACAGATATTGCGATTTTAATTTTGTAGTCAAGCATCAGCTCAGTAATCTGTATTGTAGCTTTTTACTGCTAAAATGTGAGCAGTAGAGTGTTAGTTAAAAAAAGGAACTGAAAAGATATCAACTTATATTAGCAAACAACTCTGAAATTGTGCTTTGCTGTTGCTTGCTATTAGATTGAGCGTCTCTGGCAGTACTTTTAGTTGACTTTTTAGCAAGACGACACTCCTATAGTCGCCTGTTGTGCTTTTTTAGGTGCCGGTTGTTGTATTTCCTCGTGCTGTGGCAACAATTCTGCGACAACTCTTACAAATGACCTGGTTTTGTTCGGTGTCTGTGACTTTAAAACAAAGATATTCCCATATTACCGACATGCTGCTTTTCTTTGATATGAATTTGTCTATAAATGCTTCTGAAGCGGCAGATGCCATCCCACTTGTTTGCACTTTCCTGTTTGTTTGTTTGTTTGTTTGTTTGTTTGTTTTTTTATTGTGGCTGTTCCGCATAGTTTGGTTGAACAATTCTGATTGGGCAGAGCGAAAGTGTACTCACTCAATTGCCTAGTAAGACTGTCTCACACAGACGGCAGTCACGCATTTGCCCTGGGTGGGGGAAATTATATAATACATATATATTTCATATCCCAGCCTCTTGCGATTTAGCTAATCGTAATGTTTGAAATTGCGATTTGATTTCAATTAATCGCACAGCCCTATAACTGTCGCCTCCACATTTTGAACATAGACGTGAAATTGCCATGGTCAACTTAAATAATTGCCTATCTTCAACACTTTGGTGCACAGAATTAAACTTGGTCTCATTTTAAAGACTGCAGATGTCAGATTGTAGCAGAAGTTTAAAAACAAAAAGCAAAGGAAACAAAAGTTATGTGCCTTTTATGTTTATGAAAATGTATAAAACAATAAATGTATATGGTATTATAATACAGTATGGGCTTTTTGTTGGTATTTGATTTGAGTTTCACATCTAAAAAAACATCTAAACAAAATTTGACGTTGATTGCTGTAGCAAAGCAATGCTTTACGACTCTTAGTATCCTTGTTGATAATTAATAAATAACTGTTGCTCAGTACTCGGTAATATCTATCAAAAATCAGTCCCCAGATATGTAAATTCGATATTTTAGTCTTTCAAATGATACATGATTGCTTTACAATATTATGGTTTAAAAATGTAACCTTCCCACAGGTTGAAATGTGACCGTAAATGTGTTTTCTATCTATTACTCGTCCTATATATTGAAATACTGTGGTAAAATTTGTATTCAGAAGTCTTAAACCTTTCCAGTGATATATAGTTTGTCATGATTAGATTAGGATTAATTGCAAAGAAGTTATGTAAACTTGTTAACCTGTGTCCCGGTGGTGGGACAGTGACAGTTACAGGGTTTTACATTCATTCATTCATTCATTTTCATTTCGGCTTAGTCCCTTTATTAATCTGGGGTCGCCACAGCGGAATGAACCGCCAACTTATCCAGCATATGTTCTACGCACCGGATGCCCTTCCAGCTGCAACCCATCTCTGGGAAACATCCATACACAACCATTCACACTCATACACTACGGACAATTTAGCTTACCCAAGTCACCTGTACCGCATGTCTTTGGACTTGTGGGGGAAACCGGAGCACCCGGAGGAAAACCACGCCAACACAGGGAGAACATGCAAACTCCACACAGAAACGCCAACTGACCCAGCCGAGGCTCAAACCAGCGACCTTCTTGCTGTGAGGCGAACGTGCTACCCACTGCGCCACTGTGAGGCCCTGGGGTTTTACATATAGAAGCTCATTCTGATGTAAATAATAATTAAAAAATAAATAAAAATGTAATAATAACTTTTTAACTTTTTTAACTTTAACAAATTCTGAAGAAGGTCAGTTTACCAAACTCTGCAAACTAACACAGGCTCATTGGAAACGCTTGCTGCATTTTTGTGAAACTGCAAAAGACATACTTAAACATAGGTTTGACTGCAGGTCCTTTGTAAATGAACACAACACAGAATGACACCAACAACTGTTGCTCCTTTTCACACTAACGATATTTATAGCGACATATTATTGATGAATAAAGGATTATTTCCAGGCAGTTTTTTTGCACAACACCAACTAAATACCAACAACTTAACGCTCTCCAGGGCTGCACAATATATCGTTTTAGCATCGATATCGCAATGTGTGCATCCACAATAGTCACACTGCAGGATCTGCATTGTTGAATTGTGATTATAGTTGACCAGGTGTCGCAGTTCAGAACATGCAGTCATTTGAGATTTTTTTACCTTAATGGAGCAAAGGTTTATGATTTGTATATGTGTTTAAGGCCTGCGACTGTATGAGCATATCAAGAGTTTAAAGCATTCAGGCACAAGGAATTGTACCATTTGAAACTTGAATAAAAAAATATTTTGTTAAATTATTTATACAATAAGGACTACGCAGTGCGATTTGTACATTTGATTATTCAATTTCTGTTCCTGAATTCTTACCAAACAGAGTTATTTCAGTCATCTGGTGAAATTGTATTAATTTCGCAATATATATATATATATATTTATTTATTTATTTATTTAAATTAATTTTTATTTATACATTTTTTATTTATTACAAAAAACAGGAAACATCGCAATGTCCGATTTTTTTTATTTTATTTTTTTATTTATTTATTTATTTGTTTATTTTCCCAATATCAAGCAGCCCTAGCGCTGTCTATGATTTGTAATGGAATAAATTAGTGTTACCTATCTCTCTTCGTTTGGACACCTTTTCTGGTGTGGTCAGTTTGGATGTAGCTCACTATCTACTAGTGCCTGCAACTAACGATTATTTTGATTTAATTGGATAAAACGAAATATTTTTTACAATTTTACCGTTTGCTTATTATAACTATATAGAATCGTAAAATGGGGGAATTATTTATGTATAAAAGTATGCTTAAAAAAAAAAAGCAAAAACCTTATATCGAGTCTAATGATGTTTAATTTTGACATTTTACTACGCGATGAAGATGACTGTGGTAGGCTACTTCTACGTCATGAAAGCTCAGTCTTGCATAGCGGGCGTAATTTGTAGGAAAAAAGTCTGAAATACAATAAGCTAGCTTAGAATTCGAAAGAAAAATGTCAGAACCAAGTACCTATATAAATAACAATAGCTGGGCTTACATCACCAGGTGTTAAAGTCCACTTGAACTGGAAGCTGCGACCATTTTTGTTTTTGTATTATGACAGTTCCTAGAGAAACAGAATATTAAATGAGAAAGCAGTGGGCGTGGCTTGTTTTTTTCTACTGCGAGTTGATTGGATGTAGTAAAGTCAGCGTTTTATTCAGAAAAATGGGGAAAATGATTTCAGGAGAGTTATTACAACCTATCAGACTCCTCCTTCTCACCATTTCTGTTTGTTATCAAAACTGACAGTTGGAGAGGCGTGGTTAAGTGTGTTAGCCCCGCCCAATACCTCAGACAGACGTAATCTGAGAACTGAACTAAAAACAAACAGGAAGTGCATTTTTAGATTTCAATTAAATATTACAAGCGCAAGATTACATGGTTACTTTTGATTTCATGTGTACTTTAATACATATTTTCGCCACAGTGGAATGAACCGCCAACTTATCCAGCATATGTTTTAAGCAGCGGATGCCCTTCCAGCTGCAACCCATCACTGGGAAACACCCATACACTCTTGTTCACACACATACACTACGGCCAATTTAGAATACCCAATTCACCTACAGCGTATGTGGACTTGTGGGAGAAAACGGAGCACCCAGAGGAAACCCACCGAACACGGGGAGAACATGCAAACTCCACACTGAAATGCCAACTGACCCAGCCGAGGCTTAAACCAGCGACCTTCTTGCTGTGAGGCGACAGCGCTACCCACTGCACCACCACACCGCCTAATACATATTTTGTTGTATCGAATAAGAAACGACTAATGGAAACACCCAATTTCAAATAAAAATCCGATAATTTTTAAAGGAATAAAAAATGCTTGAGGTGGTTTTGAACTTGGTTTTGAAAAAGGGTTAATGCGAATAATGCGAGATGGAAATGCATTTGTCGAATAAACTTGCTTTGCCTTGTTTACTGTTTGTTGCTAGGTTGCCAATACTACATTCAGCTGCTCGAAGAACTTAATGCAAATGCCCCTAATTAACATTTGAGATTTTTCTTTCCTTTTTTTGTGTGATCTTTGAAAGATTCCCTTCACATTAGGATGGAAACTCAGCTATTGGTTGGTCTTGGTTTTTAAAAAGAATTAATGCGAATAATGGGAGATGGAAACACATTTGTTAAATAAACTCTGACGTAGTGGACTTTACATCTACATGACTCCATTATGCTTCATTGTTTACTCTTGGCTGCTAGGTTACCAATACTACAGTCAGCTGCTCTAACAACTTGATGGAAACGCGCCTAATTGACATTTGGGATTTTTTGGGATTGTGTGATCTTTGAAAAGATTCACTTCACATTAGGATGGAAACCCGACTATTGGTCCAACACTAATGATGAGTGCACAGAAGTATTATTAGGGTTTACGTGAGAAAAGGGCCGTCCGCTGGAGAGATTTGATAGTCTGATGCTGTAGGAAGCTGTGGTTTCTGACTCACTCGTGCAGTTTCAGCTTTATTCAGACGAAGCTGGTGTGTTGTGACGATTCACCTGCTCTCGAGTCCGAATGGAAATCAGTGCACGGCACACAATGAGCTCATTTGAATTCGACAAGCTCCATTTCTGGCCTTTTATCAGCATCCTGTTAATTTGTTTTCTCTGTGTTGGAGGAAGTCTAACTGCAAACTGTGCATATAGCTGTGATGAATGCTAACTGCTCCACAGCACATGCTCCAATAATTCAGGTGAAGCATTCTCAATTAGCGAATAACAATGTTGTTTTACCGAGACAGATATACTACTACAATTTTGGCTCGGTGGTTAGCACTGTCGCCTCAGTGCAAGTTTTTAAAATGTTTTATTATCATTGTTGTTGTTATTATTATTATTATTGTTATTATTATTATTAGTAGTAGTAGTATTAGTATTAATAATTTTAATTTGTTTGAGTATAGTTTAATATACATTTATTGTTGCTATTATATGTCATTTAAATCATTTTAATAATAATTAGAAAACAGTAATTAGACTTATTATAATTCTAATTAATATTAGGATTGTTATATTTTTAATAATTTTAATATAAATAATAATGCAACTATTTTTTTATGATTTTCTCAGAATTATGTAAATTCTCTATACGTGTACATTTTCATTTTATGTACAGCTTGTACAGAAAATTCACAAATTATACACATTTGATGTTATTTAATATTTTGTGAAGTATGAATAAAATTCAATTAAATATATATAGTTTTAGGATAAATTGCGTGTTTTATTATATATATATATATATAATTTTTTAAAAATACATTTCTATATATTATATTTAAACTATAACAATTTGTTTTACATCACAAGGAAAATCCCCCCAAAAATACACAAGTATGTTAATTTGATAATGATGATAGTAATATTATTATTGTTGTTGTTGTTGTTATTATTATCATCATCATCTATATGAACTTTTAGACACAATACTAGGGAAATAATAGAAAAAAAAGACATTATTTCAATAAAAAAGTACATTTGAGTTCGGGAAATTCAATTCTGAACAAGCTCACCACTAAAATGTTCTTTAGAAACGATATAATTATGCACTTTTAATCACGCCGTGTAATGCTGACACGATCAAACGTTTGGTAAACGCTCAAACAAAACCGACTCTAAACACGTCTGCTGTTGGCTTTGAACTAAAGTCTCATTCATCAGCTCTCGTTGCCTACAGTAGTTTAACCAGCCCATCTTTTTGCTCATTAAAAAGAGTTCAGTCCTGCAAGCGCTAAAAACAGCGTCCAGCGTCTCTGACTTCATCTCTCTCCGTCTGTCACTGATGTCCGGCTCTGAACATGTGGCTCTGGATGCTTCAGGAAGCGTTTGGTGTGTGAAGTGGCTTTCAGTGGGCGTTGTGTGTGAAGTTGTGTGTGTGTTTTACAGATGAGCAACAGCGCTGCGAGCCCCATGACAGCGAACAGCAGCAGCAGCAGATCCGGAAAGGCCACCAACTTCATCCCTGAGCTGCAGAGCATGATGTAAGTTTGTTAGATTTACTCATTTAGCAGATGCTGTTATCCAAGGTGACTTACAAGTGAAGATAATAGAAGCACTTCAAATCATTAGAGAGTAGCAGTATAAGAAGGTGTCTGGTGCATATGGAGAGGAGAGAGTGTGTCCTACAGGTGGTTTATCGAACCCACTCACCTGTGTGGAGCACACTCAAAATTGCTCAATGTTTATCCAGAAATATAGAATGTTGATAAGAAAGTGTCTGGTGCATACAGAGAGGAGAGAGTGTGTCCTACAGGTGGATTATCGAACCCACTCACCTGTGTGGAGCAGACTCAGAATTGCTCAATGTTTTTCCAGAATATAGAGTGTTGATAAGAAAGTGTCTGGTTCATACAGAGAGGGGAGTGTGTGTCCTACAGGTGGTTTATCAACCCACTCACCTGTTTGGAGCACACTCAGAATTGCACTGTTGTATACTGATAAATACTCTGGAGGTGCAGTGTTATGCTGTGTTCACACCAGACGTGGCACGCGCAAATAAATCACGATATTTGCACGTAAATAGACGCGTAAACATAGTGAGTTTACTGGCTTCATTCACGCGTCAAATTCATTTCACAATAGACACAGATTCGTGTCATGGGCGGGGCTTCTGTCTACCCGGTGACTCTAGCTTCGTTGCTGAATGGCTAACGTGGATTTTATTGAGAGAGTAGCTGTGCTTTAGGAAGGCTGAAAAACTGCAGATTCGTTCAGCGCTGTGTATGAATCCACTAGATCGTGATTTCAGAGGTGAGTTCATCCTCCAGAAACTATACCTGGATGATGGAAGCTTTCAGCTGTGCTTCAGACTGAGCCGAGCCCAGTTTGATGAGCTGTTGTCTGGTGTAAGCAATGGGATTTCACCTCGGTACCTCAACAACAGGCGCTACGTAATAATCACTCCCCTACAAGAGCAAGCTCATGATTGATTAACGTGTCGCAAATGTCCGATGAAGTTACTTAAAGACAGCTATTTATGTCGGCGCAATAGCCTAGGGGTTAGCACGTTGACATATGGTGCAGTGGCACTTCAGGGCGTCCCGAGTACGAATCCCGGCTCGAGGACATTTCCCATCCCTACCCCCTCTCTCTCTCCAACTTCGCTTCCTGTCTGAAATACTGTCCTATCTACTTAATAAAGGCCAAAAATAAATCTTAAAAAAAAAAAAGACAGCTATTTATTAATGATTTAATAAAAACCTTTTCACTTAATTCAGTGTAAAACATGCAGTATGCGAAAAAATAGTCCTTTAAATATGCAGTTAAGTTTTTGCATTTCAGAAATGCTGTACTTAGTTCAATATTTTGCTCGTTGTAAATTAGAAGTAATGTTTTCTTCTCTAAATTCTCTTTAAAACTATTCACTCCATATATGCAGCACAAATAATTGCATATGGCAAGCAACAAATCAAATAAAATCAGTAGAATAACGGAAATTTATTTACAATTGTATTCAACAATCTTTGTTCATGTCTTTGTTTAAAATAATTTTTTTCAGTGATTAAACGCAGAGCAGATTTAACCAGTAATGTTAGCAGCAGCTTAGGGCCCCAATAAATACCTAGACGTTTCTACCAATTATATATAACGTGATATTTTGTATGGTGGGGGTCTAACAAATAACATTTTAACATCATTATTACAAGTGCGCAAAGGTGTACCCCACCGCCAATCATGGATCCGTCTAGCAGTCAAACCCTGTAAAGATTTAGATTTAAAAACTAAATGGTTTATTTATCATTTTACTAAAACAAATCATTTTAAAATGTAGAGATTAAATTAAGATAAAAATGTAGAAAACAAGATATAGATTAAGTAATTTATATTAAAAATAGATTAAGTAATAAAAATAAATTAAATAAATAATAAATAATTAAATATATAATAAAAAATAAATAATAAAATAAATAGATAATCAAATAAATAATAAAGTAAATAAATGCTGAAATAAATCAATAATAAAATAAATAAACAAATAAATAATAAAAGTGAAAAAAATAAATAAATAAAAATAAATAAAATAATAAATAAATAAATAATAAAAAAATAAAAAATAAAACAAATAAAACAAATACACAATAAAACAAATAAATAAACAAATAAATAAAATAAAGTAAAAAGTGTGGCATGGTTTGAATTGCTTATGGCCCCAAAATCACTAAATCCACCCTGTTACATATTTAATATCCACTTGCAATACATTTAACATACTCATTTACAGAACTTGATGTAGATTTTATCATTTTAATAATATTCTACACTGCAGTGAATCTGAGAAGAGCCGATCTGCGTTGCCCATCATTGAGCCACAGATGGAGACTGCTTTCAGTATCAATTAAAGCTTATTATTCCATCCATCAGAAAAAAGAAGGTTTGTTCATTGGAAACCGCGACTGTGATTCTGCGGTTCTGTAGATGTACTTCAGCACATGACCCTATTTTGATCAGAAACCCTTTTTTCCCCGTCAAAAACCTTTAAGTGCAGTTGATCTTGGAATGAGTAATATTAAGCTGGATCTATAAAGCAAGCATCCAGGTTTACAAAACTGCTCCACTGAAGGCACAAAGGAGCCATAAAGTAAATTTACATGGCGATCCATTGACTTCCCTCCAACAGAGCGTTTGCGGTTTGACCCAGCGAGACGTATTCTTTAGGAAACCACAGTGAAATTCATCCTGTCGTTCTGCTTTAAATCCCACCTGAGGAGACCTTCAGACTCATGCAAATCACCACAACACTGCTTTACTGCTTGTTTAAATGCATGGCAAATTAAAATAGACTTTCCTTTGTTTACCGTAGTTTAGGAGACACTAGATGGCTATGCTTTTATTGAGTTATGTTTTGCATAAAGGAAATGATGCATGTTTTTAGGAATGTTTTTTTTGAGACTTTTACATTGGGACTGTTTTTTGAAGCACATTTCCATCCTCAATTCATGCAGAAAAAATCCTCATTCTCATTACTAAAGTTCACAATTATCATTTAAAGTTAACGATATTATAAATCATATAAATGTTCGCATTTAACAAATAAGCAAATTCTGATTTTCTTAAAGTTTTATGTGCAAATCGTGCCGTACATTTTTTTTTTTATGCTAATTTACTTTAAAACATCTTTCCCTGATATGTGCTTGTCAATTTTACAGGTTATTAGGAAATAAATGCAAATGAGTGTTTTTGTTTATTTTAAAAGCACATTTTCTCTTTTTATTCGTTGTGAAACTTGGCATAAATAGAAAGTAATTACATTTATTTCTTTATCTTAATTAATTATAAAAGACAATATTATCAAAATATATATAAATATTCATTCATTCATTCATTTTCATTTCGGCTTAGTCCCTTTATTAATCTGGGGTCGCCACAGCGGAATGAACCGCCTATATAAATATATTATCAATATATATCAAAATCCTATTTAATTTAAATATTATTATTTTTTATTTTTAATAAAATGTTAGATGAACATTATAAGTGTAAAAAATCGCAAGGTGATTCAGCAAATATTTACAAAAAAAATTTCAGAATTGTGTAAAATACTACCATTTGTAAAGTTATTTTGTAAATATCTTTTACATTTTTATTATTATTATTTGTTTATTTTTGGTTGTTTGTGTATAAACAATATTCATTTGTGCTATTATTTCTCATTTAAATAATTCTAATATTCCTATACTTTTCCAGCTATTTATTTTTTAATGATTCTAATAAACCCTTTTGTTTTCTCAATTCAGTGTGAAACATGTTGTAAATAAGCAAAAAAAAAAAGCTTTCTGAAAATTAATAATCAAAAAAATAATCTGTCTTCATGTTTATCATGTAGTTTAAGTTAAAAATGAAGAAAAAGGCTGGTCAGCAGATGCTTTTATAAAGGTAAAATTAAATATTGTTGTGCATAAATAAAATGAAGCACAGTTTTTGAAACGCATTTGAATCCCTATTTACTATAATGCAGTCCACAAAATACATGACGTTAAAATAAGTTTCCTTTCTGTTTACTGTAGTTTTGGAGACCATAGCTGCCTAGAAAAGGTTTTTATTGAGTTAGGTATTTTGCATAAAGGAAGTGATGCAGGTTTTTAGGACTATTTTTGAAGATTTTACATTGGGACTGTGTTTTGAAGCACATTCCCATCCTAAATTCTTGCAAAAAAATCTCATTCTCATTGCTAAAGTTCACAGTTATCATTATTATAAATGTTAATAGCTATAAATAAATATTAGCATAAATTAAATTCAGTGCATCGAGATTATTTAGTTACGTTTTATTTAAAAAAAAATTATGTTTATATTTTAATGCTAGGCGACAGTGCTAACCACTGAGCCACTGTGCCACCCAGAAATTGAATTTCATTCATTCATTTTCTTTTCGGCTTAGTCCCTTTATTAATCTGGGGTCGCCACAGCGGAATGAACCGCCAACTTATCCAGCATATGTTTTACACAGCGGATGCCCTTCCAGCTAATTTTTTCAAATCAATTTTTTTTTAAATTAATTAATTTAGTTTATTTTTTTGCAATAAAAACAGGCGTTTCTTTGTGTTTAGCATGTCGTTTATCCAAAAATGAAGGCAGTAGCTGGTTGTCAGAGGTTTTTATGCATACATAAAATATATATTTTAAGGCATATTTCCATCCAAAGTTCTTATTAATGTAGAAAATCTCACTGTAATGCAGTCCACAATGACATTTTAATTACAATAATTTATGTATGAATTGTAATGCAGGCATAATTGTCACTAAAACAATGTTTCTTGAAGAAATCAAAATTTTCTTCATCATAAATTGTTTTTCATTTTGTTTTTGCCATAAGAAAACAGGTTTTCTTTGTGTGTGTGTGTGTGTGTGTGTGTGTGTGTGTGCGCGCGTGCGTGCGTGCGTGCGTGTGTCGTTTAGCCAGAAATGTAAACAATAGCTGGTCAACAGAGATTTTTTTTTTTTATGTATAAATAAAATATATATTTTGAAGCACATTTAATCCAAAATTCTTATTCATGTAGAAAATCTCATGCTCATAACTGTAATGCAGTCCACAGTGACATTTAATTTTTTTTAACATTTTGTATGAATTTTAATGCAGACATAATTGTCACTAAAACAATGTTTCTTGAAGAAATCTGATTTTCTTCATCAAAAAAATTTATTTAATTTTTTTTGCCATGTGTTTAGCATGTCGTTTAGCCAAAAATGAAAACAATAGCTTGCCATCAGAGGTTTTTATTCATTCATTCATTTTCATTTCGGCTTAGTCCCTTTATTAATCTGGGGTCGCCACAGCGGAATGAACCGCCAACTTATCCAGCATATGTTTTACACAGCAGATGCCCTTCCAGCTGCAACCCATCTCTGGGAAACATCCATACACACTCACACACACTCATACACTACGGACAATTTAGCTTACCCAATTCACCTATAGCGCATGTCTTTGGACTGTGGGGGAAACCGGAGCACCCGGAGGAAACCCACGCCAACACAGGGAGAACATGCAAACTCCACACAGAAAGGCCAACTGACCCAGCCGAGGCTCGAACCAGCGATCAGCGACCTTCTTGCTGTGAGGCGAACGTGCTACCCACTGCGCCACAGTGAGGCCCAGAGGTTTTTATGCATAAATAAAATATAGCATACATTTTGAGGCACAATTGCATCCAAAATTCTTATTAGTGTAGGAAATCTCACTGCAGTCTACAATGACATTCAATTAAAAAAAAATATATGTATGTATGTATGTATGTATGTATGTATGTATGTATGTATGTAT
>CAIGQW010056782.1:9194700-9208236 GCA_903798125.1 Danio choprae
ATAATTCAACCCTACTCTAAACTAAATGAACTATAAAACACTCCAGTTTAATAGTCGTCAAGCAACGCAGGACAAACAAATGTGACTCTATAGGGACTTTTCAATGGGAGAAACAAGGCATTCTGGGAGCGGTGTATTGTTTAATATATAAAACAGGTGTTATATGGTTTTGATGCCGAGTGAAGACTTCCAGATGTTCTCTAGTGCCACTTGTGTTGGCCTTTGATGAGTTAATCTCGATGCTTACTGGGAATGGCATAGGAATAATTAGACGAGTGACTGAGTGAGTGCCCTCAGAAGCCGGTTATCATGTAATTGGCTGAGTTTTATTGCGACTGGAGCCAGTTGAAACTCGTGATTAATTGCAGCAATAAGCAATTTTCTCTCTGAGTTTTTTTTTACTTATAAGTAGAGTTCAAGTGTTGTTTGGAAGGTAGAGAGTAAATAGGGTTGCTGACAGATGTGAGGCAATGTCTCATTAGTGTGTACAGTTATCTGTTGGCGCGTTTATTGGTGTGGTTGCGTTCCAGAGCTTGGCAGCAGTCGACCTATTAAGGGAACACTTATTATTTTAGTGTTGAGAATCTCACACGCATTTGAAGTTAAAGAAACACTGCACTTTTTTGAGTATAGGCTCATTTTTAGGCTCAACATCTCTAGTGTAGGGCTGCACATGGGAAAATATGTGAAAACAATATGGCTTATGATATAGCATTTTTCTAGAAATATGCTATTTTTATTAGCTATGCTCTCAATCATTTATTTATGTGGTGATATTAAAATAAACAGGTAAATGATATTTTTCAGATTTGACTCATTCTAATTCAAACTGTGTCAAGGTGCAAACATTTAGTCTTTAAGCCACTATGAGTGAGTGTAAACCTCAGCCGATATTCTGACTCTGATTGGCTGTTGTCATTTTCCTCTCTCGTCTCGACTCCTGCCATTAGTGTTTATTTTCAGCTCTGGGTTTGCCTTTCGGTCGCTCCAGCCAATAGCAGAACAGCAACTACTGTGGAGGCGGGGATAAAGATATCCAAGCCCCCCATCTGATTGGTCAAATTTAGATAAACAACCAATACACAAAATAATGTATTTATTGCATCTACTATTATCGCGATAATGATAATTTTACAACATATTGTCCAGCCCTACCTTAGAGCACTTTAAATGCTGGGTTCCACACAATTCATTCATGCTGTGCCAACACAAATCTATTAAGTTAACGTAATTGTTTTAACAATTGTAAGTGGATTGAACATAAAACAATTAAGTTGTCCCAAAAAAACCTTAAGAATTGTGTTGTTTCAGCTCATTTTAAACAAGCCGCAAAATATATATATATATTTTTGAGTGAGTTAAGCAGGTGAGTTTTACTATTTTTAAATGCATTCAGCTGATCTCCAGGTCTGGCAGGAGCACTTTTATCTTAGCTTAGCATAGATCATTGAATCGGATTAGACCATTAACATCTCGCTCAAAAATGACCAAAGAGTTTAGATAATTTTCCTATTTAAAGCTTCCTCGCCAAATCAGCCTCTAAAAAATGACATTTGTTGTTTGTTCAAACTACTTAGTTAAAATAAGCTGATACAACACAATTTTTGAGTTTTTTGGGGGATGACCTTATTGTTTTATGTTCAATTCACTTAAATTTGCAAAAACTAATCCGCTAAATTAATTTCTTCATGTTGTCCCAACACAAATCGATTGTGTGGAACTTTTTTACAGTGTAGAAAATAGCAACTTTTAATTTTCCAGTTCTAAACTTTTTATCCTTGGTATTAAAACAGAATATTCCCAAATGTTCCTGTGATATGATGATTGGTGTGTCTGTGAACGTGGTGTAACAGAGAACGTGATGATTGGCTTAGATAGAGTACATTTCCATCGTTTGCCAATCAGAGGCAGAGTAGGGCGGGTGTTCACACACAAGCACACGCACAGTCAGTCACACTCAGAATGATGGCAAATCCAACAAGTTCACAGGTAGCGTTTGCAAACTGGAACTATAAGCACTACTTTTCCCTCGTTGAGGTGAAAGGCAAGAATGTTTATGTATCTGCAACTTATGCCCAGGAAAAAAGAGTCTCTCTGTGTCGGTGACGAGTAATTCTGATCTAATGAAGCGCCTCACGTCGTCACATGCCGACACAAAATGAGTGGCTACGCAGGTGATAATGTGAGCTCTGCTACCAAAGGAGGAGACGAAGCCACGACGTCAAAGCAAATAAAACTTCATTTCTCTCCAGCGCAAACACTTCTTACTCAGACAGAATTAAACACAATAATATCTAGATATACAGTTGAGGACATGCTGCCGTCGTCTCTCACATCGTCCCACAACATTAAAATAGTGTAGATTAGTGTACAATGTTTTATATTTATTTTATAGTCATTTGACAAATTAATTTTTTTTTTAAGTAAAGCAATAGTTACTTTCCCTGGTAATGAGTTACTTTTATAATTATGTAACTCAGTTACTAACTCAGTTACTATTTGTGAGAAGTAACTAGTAACTAACTACTCTTTTGAAGGAACGTACCCAACACTGGTCCTAGTACATGATGTAACTACAAAAGAGTTGTGCTTTAAATAGGATTATTATCAAAACTCTTTGGTCATTTTTGAGCGAGATGCTAATGGTCTAATCCGATTCAATGATCTATGCTAAGCTAAGCTAAAAGTGCTCCCCGGCCAGACCCAGAGATCGTCTGAATGGATTTAAAAATAGTAAAACTTACCTGTTTACCTCTAGGAGAGTTGTAAAAAGAGCCTGTTTAAAAGAAAAAAGAAATAAAGTGAAGAGTTCCTCATCATGTGAGATTCTCAACACTCCTCCAGACTGAGACGAAGAGAAATCGTCAATCTGGAAACGGGTTCGCTTTTGCTCAAGTTTCCCCATTGTGGATGTATAGCATTATGCAGTTTAAACGTCTGCCCCAGTGACTGCCGTTGGAGGCTTTTATTGGCCTCGAATTCCCCAAATCAAGTCATTGTGAGATTATTAACTTTGAAATCGAATTAAGAGGGTAACGCAAGACCTCCAGACCATTAGATTACACTCACGCACAGGGCAACACAATTACCTCCCCCGTCCACAAGGACAGCAAGTCACCGGCCAAGAAGAAGTAAAGAAGTGTGCTTTTATTCGATTCCAGAGTCTGCTGTTGTGGAAAACCGGCTCATCAGATGGAATTGTTTTTCCTTTTGTGTTCGTTTCTGCCAGTTTTGCAGACGCCTGGCGAAAACAACCCTTCCTGGAGCTTCATTTGACCTGCTAATGCGAGGCTAAAAAGTTTGTATGTCAAAAACTACATGCAGTGTAAATGTCACAAATCCAGCAATCTTTTTTTTAGTGCGTAAATAATAACTGATATGGGCCTCACAGTGGCGCAGTGGGTAGCACGATCACCTCACAGCAAGAAGGTCGCTGGTTCGAGCCTCGGCTGGGTCAGTTGGCGTTTCTGTGTGGAGTTTGCATGTTCTCCCCGTGTTGGCGTGGGTTTCCTCCGGGTGCTCCGGTTTCCCCAACAAGTCCAAAGACATGCGCTATAAGTGAATTGGGTAGGCTAAATTGTCCATAGTGTATGTTTGTGAATAAGTGTGTGTGGATGTTTCCCAGTGATGAGTTGCAGCTGGAAGGGCATCCGCTGCGTAAAACATATGCTGGATAAGTTGGCGGTTCATTCCGCTGTGGAGACCCCAGATTAATAAAGGGACTAAGCCGAAAAGAAAATGAATGAATGAATAATAACTGATATTAACCTGTCAGTCATTTTCACTGATTTGCATTTACATTCCTGGAAAATGCAGTACAGGTTGAGATTTGAACTGCAGTCGTCCCTCGTTATTCGCGGGAGTTACGTTCTAAAAATAACCCGCGATAGGCGATATCCGTGAAGTAGTCCACTTTATTTTATATATATTTTACATTCTAGATGTCTTAAGGCTGTAAAACCCCTCACTACACACTTTATACACTTTTCTCAGACAGGCTTTAACATGTTCACACTTTTCTCTCTTGTTTAAACACTCTCAAAGTTCAAACTTTCCTAGAAAAATTAGTCTAGTATTATAGAATAAAACCAAAGATCAAAACCTGTTGTCAGGCGCTAACATTCATCGCTGTCAGCAAAAGCTTCATAAAGCTTTTTAGCTTTTGTGTGTATAATGTTGGCATCCAGCGTAATGTTCTTTTTCCTTCAGTCACTGATCCACAAAGCTGAAGCAGACTCCATACTTAAGGGGTGTCGCACACAGGATGCGCCGTGCACATGACAGTTGGAAGTAACACACACCGGACGCGCGCATGTTATTTAAAATGAAATTATTCAGATGGCGCTCTGTGGCACGGCAGAAATATGAACAGTGTCCTGAGTCGTAGCTGGGTACCACAGATAGCAGCTGAATTTGTGGCGATGATGTGCGTACCCTGATATAGATCCATGTTTACAATTCTAAAATGCATTGAGCTGCGTGACGCTTCATGGTGCGGCGCATCTGGTGTGTGACCCCCTTTACGATGGTCTTGCTGCAGACAGTTACAACCCTTTTTGCGTTCTTGTTGAAACTCACACTGCTAGCAATCAAAGATTTATGTTAATTTGGCAAGCTGAGGCCGCAAAAGGTGAACCATGTTATAGCGAGGGACCACTCTACTAGAATTTTATGTTATGTACATTTTTGAATGCATTCAGGTCTAAGGAGTGCTTTTAGCTTAGCTTAGCATAGATCATTGAATCGGATTAGACCATTAGCATTTCACATAAAAATAACCAAAGAGTTTTGATAATTTTCCTGTTTAAAGCTCGACTGTTCTGTCGTTACATCGTGTACTTAGTGCAAAGATAATATCTGATATTCACCTGTCAGTCATTTCATTTATTTGCATTTGCTTTTGTTGAAAATGCAGTACAGACTGAGATTTTAACATTATCTACATTTTTAAATCCATTCAGCTGATCTCTGGGTCTGACAGGAGTGCTTTTAGCTTAGCTTAGCATAGATCATTGAATCAGATTAGACCATTAGCATGTCACTTAAAAATGACCAAAAAGTTTCGATAATTTTCCTGTTTAAATCTTGACTGTTCTGTCGTTACATTGTATACTAAGTGCTTAGTGCAAAGATAATATCTGATATTCACATGTCAGTCATTTCATTTATTTGCATTTGCTTTGGTTGAAAATGCAGTACAGACTGAAATTTTAACATTATCTACATTTTTAAATCCATTCAGCTGATCTCTGGGGCTGACAGGAGTGCTTTTAGCTTAGCTTAGCATAGATCATTGAATCAGATTAGACCATTAGCATCTCGTGTAAAAATGACCAAAGAGTTTTTATAATTTTTGTCTCAGATTTGCATTTACGTTTGTTGAAAATGCAGCACCGGTTTAGATTTGATCATTTATCTTAATGTAAAAACAACAAATTGTATGAAGTGAATCCATTCGTCAATAAAAGACATTTCTGAAGCTTAATCTGACCTGCTAATGCAAGGCTAGCAAGGAGAAGTTTGTAGCATCAAAAACTACATGCAGTGTGTAAATGTCACAAATCCCAGCAATATATTTTTTAGTGCAAAGATAATATCTGATGTTCATCTGTCAGTCATTTTCACAGATTTGCCTTTACATTCGATGAAAATGCAGTACAGGTTGTACATTTTTGAATACATTCAGACACTCTCTGGGTCTGGCAGGAGCGCTTTTAGCTTAGCTTGGCATAGATCATTGAATCGGATTAGACCATTAGCATGCCACTTAAAAAAAATGACCAAAGAGTTTCCATAATTTTCCTGTTTAAAGCTCGACTGTTCTGTCGTTACATCGTGTGCTTAGTGCAAAGATAATATCTGATATTCACATGTGAGTCATTTCACTGATATTTTAACTACTAGAATTTTACATTATCTACATTTTTTAATCCTTTCAGCTGTACATTTCTGCATTTTTTAATCCATTCAGACACTCTCTGGGTCTAGCAGGAGCACTTTTAGCTTAGCTTAGCTTAGATCATTGAATCGGATTAGACCATTAGCATCTCACTCGAAAATGACCAAAGAGTTTCCATAATTTTCCTGTTTAAAACTCGACTGTTCTGTAGTTACATCGTGTGCTTAGTGCAAAGATAATATCTGATATTCACCTGTCAGTCATCTTCACCCATTTGCATTTACGTTTGTTGATAATGCAGTACAGATTGAGATTTTAACATTTATCTTAATGTAAAACAGCAAATTGTATGAAGTGAATCCATTAGTAAATGAAAGACATAACTGTGATAAAAAAAGACAAGACTAGGTTGTACATACAAGACCTTTTTACCAAATTATTGTGCATTTCTTAAGTGGTTGCTATGCACTTGTTAGGCTGCTCTAGTGATATAAATAGTAAATCTTACTTCAACACCTCTATCAAGTGTCTCAAAGAGTTATGTTCATCTCTGCTGGATCTGTTTAAATTCCGTTGGCTCTTACGCGTGTTTCAAAGTTGCTGTGACAGCAATATTTTGTACCTCACTTGCGTTTTTTCCCAGTCTCACTTTACGTAAGGCTGTGTGCCAAAGACAACAAGTGAGGGAGTGATGCGTCTCCTCTGTTGTTTATTGCTCTGAGGACGGAGGTCTTGTACCGGGCTGCTGACATCCACAAAAGCCTCTGTTTCTGTGCCCTTTTCAATGCCTCATAAACACTGCACTATAAACGGCCCACTGGACCAGCTTTTACATCCCTGAATTCCAGTTGCATCCCTCGTATTGGCATCAGACGCCAGTTCCTGCGCTCGGTGTCTACAGAGCCATTGAAAACCTTCTCTGACAATTACACATTTACAAGCAGAGACATTCTTCCCCGTGGTTTGAATAGCTTGTTATTACTCCATGAAATTGCTTCTTGGATGTCAAGTCGACGGTGGGACTGGCAGCGGCGCACAGAAGTGGGTCAGTAAGAATGGGGAAACGGCATACGGTAGTCTTCCAAAGAGGCAATATTTTATCGAAATGATATTCAAACCTCCCAGCGCACAAAGTACTGGCGCCATTTGAAGCGAAGCGTAATATTTGTGTTTGAAATAAGTTTATCAGAGAAAGAACAGCAGTCTATGGTAGAGTCCAACTTCCTGGATTTGGACTCTTGAACACAAAGGAGCTGTATTTGTTTTTATTTTACGCCAAAAAAGTTGGCAGCGGCGGTGATCTCTTCTTATTTGTTGAAGCATTGATATGAAAATACTATGCCATTAGAAGCATGAAGCTGAGCGTGTGGTGCCAGAAAACGCTTTGCTGTTTCTCTCTCTAGATTTATGGAGTCTTTTTTTTCTTTCTCCCCCCTCTTCTTCGGTATAATTTCTGTTGAGCCGCATTTGGAAGTATTTATTTCAGTGCCATGTAATCCATCTCGTGGCGCAGTAAACAGACTGGCTATTATTTTTGAATAAAGTCTCATCTTCAGGCTTCGAGAGAGCGCAGCGCTGCCTGCGAGCCCTCCTGGCTGTTTCAGATGCTATTGATTTACGGTGGGTTTTTCCACATGCTGACCCCCAAATCCCACTTCACAGCGAGGTGGTGTACAGTACGGCCCATTAAGCCGGAGTTCTGGGGATGCTCTTCCCCGCTGGAGTGTGCTGGATCTGGCCGCGTCCACAGCACAATAACAACTCTAATCCTTTGCCCAGAACTCTCGAAGGTGCCGCTTTACTCTAAATCACACCGCTTTTAGCTGTTCTTCACTTCAGACTCAAATCCTGATGATAATAATGCTGTTTACTTGGACCGCATCATATTAGAAAGACTTTCAAATATTTAGTTTTTCTGCAGTTTTGATTTCTGTGATATTGATATGTCGCGATATTCAATTCGATTTAAGTTTATTTGTACAGGGGTTTGTTTGTTTTTATTGGGAGTGCTAAAGGGGGGCTTAACACTTTAGAGTGGGTGCTAAAAATTATTTAAAAAGTATTGCTTCAGCTACTTAATAAACATGCAAAATCAGTCCCCTTGTGTGTTTTATTATCAGAAACTTCGAAAAGGGCCTATTTGACCTTTTTTTCTGATGTATCAAACTTCTCATATGCCACTGTTAGTAATGTAACTTCTAATGCCAGCTGTATAGTAGAGGCCTGACCGGCTCCAGCAAGGTTTAATTCCGCACCCGACTGCTTCCGCTGTATATTCAGTCTTTGTTCACCCGCTTGCTGCTTAGAATAATTTTCTACCCGACCCGACTGTTCCCGCTAAATTTAGATCTGGTTTCCAAAATCTCATGTTTAAATTGGGTACTACCAAAAGAGAGAGATAACAGATAAAACTGTTGGTTGAGCAAGGATTGTAGGCCCTATGTCAGCTTTGTTTGCCCCTTTGTGATGAGACTTGAGCAGGGCCGGACAGAATCTGTGGACATTTTTTGCTATTTCTGTGGAGAATTTTGTAAAAAATCTGTGGATTTATGTTGAATTATTTTGGGAGTATCATAACTAAAAACTTAATATATGACATAAAAATAATAGCTTTTTAGCTTTTATTTAATGTTTACAATGCAAATCCATCTAAATCTACTTATTTAGTAAAAAAAGCAAGTCTCTCATATAATAGATCTACTAAAAGACAGAAAATATTACTTTACACACTGTATTGCAAATAAATCAAATGAACACTTTCATATTAGTCAATGATATTACTTAAATTAATTTAATAACTGAATTAATATAAATGTACACACATTTACACAAGTAAATAAACAGACTCAATGATGGGCTAAAAATCTGTGGATTTCTCCACGTGCAGATTCCGTGTGGGCCTAGACATGAGTGCCGCCTTAAACCTGAGCTTCCAGTGTTGTGACTGCTAAAGGGTAAAACTTTGAGGTATTATCACATTGTGCAAAGGGTCATTTTTTTCCAATTGCGTCTATGACACATGAAAAAGACTCCCATACTTCAGACTTGCCTGATGTGGGTTTCCTAACAGTAAACCAGTGTTGGGGGTAACGCGTTATAAGTAACGCACGTTACGTAATAATGTTACTTTTTTAAAGTAACGAGTAAAGTAACGCATTACTTTTAAAAATAAGTAATATAATTTGAGTTATGTAACGCGAGTTTCTTTTTACCTTTGGCTTTTACTAACTATATTGCAGAATGAAAATGACCTTAGTCAGGTTGAATCACACGCTCAATGAGAGAGCATGCTGCGAGGGAACAGACAGTCGCCTTGCACTCATAATCATCATCAGGTCTCATTTTTCACAGCAGATGAGTCAGTGTACTGTTCTAGTAACTGAATAACTATTATTGGTTTATTTTGAGTCAGAGGGGGTATCCTGTATGTTAGTACTGAAGACGCAAAACCGTTTCACGCAGACTCAGTTCAATTTAATGAACTGGTTTGAACGGTTCACTAAGAAGATCTTGTTAAAACAAACGAGTCATTTGTGAATCACCCGTCACCACCACAGACAGTCAGAAACAGAAACAATGGCAGGCCGGAGACTTACAGTTTTGCAATGGATTCTTGTTATTTTGAACGTATCGAAGAAAAGAAGTGGATTGTTATTAAGTGTAGATTATGTGTATGTAAAACTCTTGACAACTGCTAGAAACATGACATCAAAAAAAAAAAACCAAACAAAACTGGATGCAAAGCACTACACCCACACCCCACCTCCAGGTAAACAACAAATGATTGACATCAGTTCACCTTCTCCAGGTAAACCAGTTCATTTCATTCATTCATTTTCATTTCGGCTTAGTCCCTTTATTAATCTGGGGTCGCCACAGCGGAATGAACCGCCAACTTATCCAGCATATGTTTTACGCAGCGGATGCCCTTCCAGCTGCAACCCATCTCTGGGAAACATCCATACACACCCATTCACACTCATACACTACGGACAATTTAGCTTACCCAATTCACCTATACCGCATGTCTTTGGACTTGTGGGGGAAACCGGAGCACCCGGAGGAAACCCACGCCAACACGGGGAGAACATGCAAACTCCACACAGAAACGCCAACTGACCCAGCCGAGGCTCGAACCAGCGACCTTCTTGTTGTGAGGCGAACGTGCTATTCACTGCGCCACCGTGAGGCCCACCAGTTCATTTGACTAAACTAAAAAATGGTTATTGCTTTTATTGTTGAGGAGACACAGCCACTGTCTACTGTAGAAGCTACTGTTTTGTAATAAAGTAAGATTTGTTCTCTTTTGGGAAACGATTTTCACATTTGTTGAGGCCACGTGAAGCAATTTATTCAATGCATAAAGCTCAAAGATTTGTTTTGATTTGGGGATTTTTTTATCATCTTACTGTTTATTTGGTTATTAAACATTTTAAAGGTTTAAAATCATTTTTTGCCCTAATATAAATGATTTCACATTTGTAGCCTGCTCTTAGGCTTTATTGCAATCTTTATCTCAATGGACAACTAATAACACAAAAAAGCAAACACATTACTTTACATGCTTTCATTAATCTGTATATACAGCATGTATAGCTCTGGGCTCGGAAAGTTCTCAAAATATAATATTATCCTACATCTTTTAAAGGAAAATGAAGGTGTAGGTTCTATAGGTGGTTGTTAAATGCAGAGCTTCTCTATAAAAAAGGTGAACAAACACCTGCAGGTTCTGAAAGAGATCAAACCTCAGCCAGGTAAGGGAAAGTAATGCGAAAGTACCTCTAAAGTAATATAACGCATTACTTTCCATAAAAAGTAACTAAGTAATGCAACTAGTTACTTTTTTGGGGGGTGTAACTCAATATTGTAGTGCACTACTTTCAAATGTAACTTACCCCAACACTGCAGGGAACTAAACGTTTTCTAATGCAAGCTGAAGCGCTTCTTCACTTTGCTCTGTCATGTTGGTAAAGCCCGCTCTGAGGTCCGTTATGCAGATGATGCGCGCACAGTCTGTGCGAGAAAAAAAAAAAGCATGTGGGGAAAGCACTGGTCATGCATTCATCATGTGTAACAGTCGTGAGCACTGGCTGTAGCGGTGCTCAATAAGAATGAGGAAATCACAGATATGCTGTTCTGAAATAACGTTGGGATTCAGGAGCGCTATATTGTTAGATCGCCCGCTCCCGTTCCAATTACACCAGAGTTACCGACCGCTACCACGTTTTATTCGGAAATATATTCCCACGCCACGCGGCTCCCGTGGTACAGCCATAGGAATGCAGACCTTCTATTGAATAGTTACAAATATATAACTGCACAGACATTTCCAAGTCATGGAGTATCAGGGATTTGCTTATCATTTAAATTATTACTTTGTGTTTGTCAAAATGACATTTTTCTGTGGCTTGTTTTTTATTTTTTCAGTATGTCACGTCACGTTTTGCCAATTGTTATGGTCAGGCTATTTTTCAATGCCTTCTTTTCCACTTCCTTCACAATTCATCACACTTAGAGGGATAAATCACCCAATAATGACAATTTTGTGGTTGTTTATGTCTTCTCAGTGCTCAGCTGTCTGTTTTTCTGCTCATTATAGTTCATTATAGTGCTTTTTGATCAATGAAGGTCAGGGAATTTGGTATCTGGCTTGGGAGGCTTGAATATGTACTGGTGTCGATGTGCTAGTGGTCTTTTCTACACCGTCCTGCTGGTCGTGGCGCTGAAACCTGCACTCGATGAGCAGGAAGAAGCTCTGAAATTCATTACTGCATTAAAAGCCACACTTAGCCTTGTGTGTTTTGCTAAGCCCTCTGGATTTCAGATTGAGGCGTCGCTGACCCGGGACGGCTGTACAGCGATACAGTTGAACTGCAGCTCTGGCAGAAGGACGGGCGGGGAAGTCCAGCAGATTCAACATCATACATTTCAACAACATCATGAACACATACACATTACAAACTCGCACATACACACAAACACTTGGGCATACACACACACAGTCTCACACTCTCACATACTCAGAAACTCACACACTCCTCTGCCATTCCTCCTCGCAGATCCTCTCCAGTTCTGTCAGGTTGGATGGTAAACGTTGGTGGACACCCATTTTTAGGTCTCTCCAGAGATGCTCAATTGGGTTTAAGTCAGGGCTCTGGCTGGCCCATTCAAGAACAGTCACGGATTTGTTGTGAAGCCACTCCGTCATTGTCTTGTTGGAAGGTAACCCTTCGACCCAATCTGAGGTCCTGAGCACTATGTAGAAGGTTTTCGTCCAGGATAACGCACTTAACTTTCCTTCAATTGCAACCAGTCATCCTGTCCCTGCAGCTGAAAAACACCCCCACAGCATGATGCTGCCACCTCCTGCGTCAGGTCACTTTGCCATAAAGCCGCAGTGATGGTTGACTTTCTACAACTTTCTCCTATCTCCCGACTGCATCTCTGGAGCTCAGCCACAGTGATCTTTGGGTTTTTCTTTAGCTCTCTCATCAATGCTCTTCTCCCCCAATACCTCAGTTTGGCTGGAAGGCCAGCTCTAGGAAGGGTTCCGGTCGCAAGCGTCTTCTATTTTCCTAGAAGATCTATAGATCTTTCAAATTTTAGGACTATTTCTAAATTACCATATTTGTCTAAAAAATTTTTGAAAAATGGGTTGGCTTTAAAGGGGCAGTGCCCCACAGGTCCTACGTGGTAGGTCGGATGTTCAGTGTCAACATTGAGGATTGTTTCCTCCCCTGCTCCGCTGTTATATGGGGTTCCACAGGGCTCGGTATTAGGGCCTCTTCTTTTTTCTCTTTATTTACTCCCCCTTGGGTCTATAATTAGGAAATATGGCATGTCTTTCCATTTATATGCGGACAATATTCAGATCTATGCCACAATGTAGAAGGATGAGTCTGTGAGACCCTTAATACAGTGTGTTAAGTACATAAAGGCCTGGATGTTCAAATTTCTTTAAGTATTATTGAAAAGAAAACGGAAGTTATGTTTTTACTGGAAATCCGTCGGTTGATTTGAGTGCTTTAGCCCAGTATTTAAGGATTATTGAAGGCCACTGTGCTTTTAGGAATCAATTCTGTCTCTGAGCTCTTCAAGCAGTTCCTTTGACCTCATGATTCTCGTTTGCTCTGACATGCATTGTGAGCTGTAAGGTCTTATATAGACAGGTGTGTGGCTTTCCTAATCAAGTCCAATCAGTATAATCAAACACAGCCGGACTCAAATGAAGGTGTAGAACCATCTCAAGGATGGTCAGAAGGAATGGACAGCACCTGAGTTAATGAGTTATATGAGTGTCACACCAAAGGGTCTGAATACTTAGGCTCATGTGATATTTCAGTCTTTCCTTTTTAATAAATCTGCAAAAAAGTTAAACAATTCTGTGTTTTTCTGCCAATATGGGGTGCTGTGTGTGCATTAATGAGAAAAACAATGGCTGCAATATAACAGAGTGAAAAATTTAAGGTGGTCTGAATACTTTCCGTACCCACTGTATGCACACACACACACACATACATATAATCGCACACTCACATTCTCATACACACACACACACTCTGTCACTCACGCAGACTTACACACACACACACACACACACACACAGACAGACAGATTTCCACATGTGTGTGGTGTGT
>CAIGQW010056782.1:9228236-9238896 GCA_903798125.1 Danio choprae
AAAAAACAAAACACCCGCGAAGAAACTCCACACAGATGAACATAAATACCTACTGCCAGCTAGTGTTTCAGAAGTGTTATTGCAGAGCAACACAAACAGCACGCAGAAGTATAAATGCAGGACTACGCGCAAGGCAGGCGCCGTGTGTCACGCCAATCACTCGACGCAGAATAAATCAGCCTTTAAGGTGAACTATTAATCAATGCAATTTTTTAAAACTGTTTTTGTCTTTAATTAAAATCTGAGCATCTGTTCTGGATCGACAGTCCTTCTCTGATGATGTTAGTTTGATGGATTGGGTGAAATATAAAAATTTAAGAGGGTCTGAATACTTTCCGTACCCACTGTATATAATAAAATATCACAGCAAGTATTGATATTTGTTTCCCTTTTGCACATTTTCACATGAGATATTTCAAACTAATAAAAGGTTGATCAAAATTAGAGAATGCTTTCAGATGCTCCTATTTGTTTATATGTCTCCTGGTGGTCATTTCCTTAATTATCAGACAAACTCTATTTAAAGGCACAGTATGTCATTTTGTCAACTAGAGCAGTGTTTCTCAACCACGTTTCTGGAGGCCCACCAGCACTGCATGTTTTGGATTTCTCCTTTCTCTGTTACATTCATTACAGGTCTTTCAGTGTCTGCTAATGAGCTGATGATCTGAATCAGGGGTGTTTGGTTAAGGAGATGTGTTTGATTGTTGTTGATTGATTGTTGATTGATTGTTGATTTGCGCCCAATTCGCATTCTATCCGACCTAAATGTTATTTAAAAATAGAATTAGTATGTCCCAAACCGTAGTATGTTGAAAAAGAGTATGCCAAAGGTTCCCGGATGGTCTACTTTTTTCGGTAAAAAACTGAAGTGTAGAACCGTCTATACTCTAACCACTGATATTGCCCACAGTACTTTGCGTGGTGGACATGAATTTGGTTAGAACTACAAACTTGGCTAAAAAGTGTAAATAAACTACAAAGATGGCGGACGCGCAAGACCAACCGTCAAATAGAGAGGCTTCAGTAAAGTTGTTTGAATGATTATTAATTAATATCTAGCCAATGGAAAATATTTAAATCACGTTTCCCGTGTTATATTTCATCTGTAACAACTTACTGTATATACAGATATGTTTGGACATTAACTTTTGAATGCATAATTATCCAAAGACCCGAGGAGATTTCTCTGCATGAAAGATTTGTGAATGGCAGATTATCCTGCTGCTCCTGCTTCTCCGATAAGGTAGGTAATCAAATATGAAAGAAATATGGATGACGTGTCGAGATGGTTGACCGAGGAGGTAGCAACATAACGATCTGTTAATGAGGAAGTAGTATGTCCCAAAGCTTCCATACGCTTCTGTTACACACTCTAAAGTATATACTTTTTCTTCACCAAAAAAGTACATACTTTTAGGGCGTAGTATAAGTATGGGAATTGGGACGCAGCAATGGAAAATGTGCAGAGCTGCTGGTCCTCAAGGAACGTGGTTGAGAAACACTGCATTATAGGGTGTGTATTCACAACAAACAAAGGCGTAATTTGATGACGACGATGATTTGAACATCCTTCAAAACATTTGGGATAATGTAAGTACACAAAAAATACGCAAGGTATGCAAAAAATAAGTCAGCAAAATATATAAAACGGTTCTAGTGTTTTGTTTTTTGGATATTTGAATGAAATAATTTACATATTGTGTCTTTAAAACTGTCTTTCTCACTCTACTGTCTGTGAATTGTGTCTCGTTTCAGTTCAGTTGTGAACATGGCTGTGGTTCAGCACTCGATCAGCCTTTTCTTCCGGAAACTCAGTCCCCGATCGGCTGCTGTCTGTCACAGGTTGTGTGTTTTCAGGAGCAGATCCGGGGCTCGTCAGGTCATCTCTGAGGTGAGTTATAGCTCACTGCTGAACACTCCGCACCCGGACAATCTGCTCATCTGCCAAAGCAATGCAGAACCGCCTGATCCTCATTCCAGATCACGGTGGAAGAGAAACAATAGAGTGATTCAGTGGACTTGAGGAGTCTTGTTCGCATTCAGTCTGATTTTTGCATATAAACCCACAGTGGTCACTGAAATAACTTAATGAAAAAATTGATTAATCAAAACTAATTAAAATCAGATATTGCTTTCGAATTGTGTCGAAAACACAAAGGGCTCTATTTTAACGATCTAGGCGCAAAGTCTAAAGCGCATGGGACTTATGGAGCTTCGCTTCGGTGGATTTACTCTTCAGTGTTTGAACATTCAGCAGTGAAACTTAAACTACACTAAACTGAACTAAACTGAACTTCAACTCTGAAATCTGGACTTTACTAGAACATGTTAAGCTGCTTTAACACAATCTACATTGTAAAAAGTTACGCCACGCCATGGCACATTTGCTATTTACATGGCAGACTCTGTAAGTGGAAAAACTGAACGCTTAATTAGCGAGAAAACAGTTAAACAGAGCAGAGTAGAGCAAACAGAGCCAACAGTGCGCCTTAACACACCTCTTTTCTAGACCGGCACACCCATGAGTCCACAAAGTGGCACAAATGGATTTGCTATTTAAACAACGTGGAGCAAAGCAGGAAAATTGGGGTTGCTCTGGTCTGAAAATAGCAACACATCAAACACGTCTTGCGCTGGGTGTATGATAGGGCCCAAAGACTGTAAGGTTTTGGTAGATGTGAAAGTTTGTTTTAAAGTTTGAATATTCAGGCCTGCTTGGTTTTTGCCTTGTAAATAAAAAAACAATGTGTCTGTTTAGTTTTTTTTTTTTTGGCTTAATCAGAGGTCGCCACAGCGGAATGAACCGCCAACTTATCCAGCATATGTTTTACGTAGCGGATGCCCTTTCAGCTGCAACCCAGCACTGGGAAACACCCATACACTCTCATTCACACATACACTACGGACAATTTAGCTTACCCAATTCACCTAAAGCGCATGTGTTTGGACTGTGGGGGAAACCCAGGCAAACACGGGATGAATATGTAAACTCCACACAAAAATGCCAAATAACCCAGCCAAGGCTCAATCCAGTGACCTTCTTGCTGTGAGGCGACAGCGCTACCCACTGCGCCACCGCGCTGCACATTTAGTTATATTAAGACAAAATAAAAACATTTGCATGGCAGTGAGCTCTGCATATACAAACAACACTTTTTCAGAAAACGTACAGCTCTGTGGTTGCAATTATTCATGATAACATCTGATTGTAATACATAATGAATGTTGTTATAATGCATTATGTACACAATCTTCACAGAACATTAAAGATGTGCAAATGTGTTTAGTGTAGTAACACAATCTCTTCAGGATTTGTGACTGAAGAAATATTGCTTGTTTATGAATATGAAATCATAAGCACCTGCTTTACATCATGTTCCCCATTTACAAATTACATTTCTTCTGTAAACCTTTCGCCAAACAAGCCAAGCAGATCCTTTATATCCCAAACCTGAAGCCTTTATGGTTATCAACCGCAAGTAAAACGGAGCAAACCCCGTTATTTAAGCTCAATAAAGCCACATATTGTGCGTTCGCAACTGTTTATTATTCGTATATTTCTGCCAGATGTATTACATTAGCAGATGTTTAGACCTGTTTTCTAGTATTCGCAGTTCAGCTGAAGTTTGAGCTTTTACTGTGAAATGACAATAAACATTATAATTATCATTTATAATAATAATTAACGCAGTCCTCGCTAATTGGAACATGAAGGTTAATTTATAATAAGTCATCAAAGTAGTCTATAGTTAATGATTAACCTTTAGCAATGCACAAAATTTATTGTTTATTACACAATGTGTTGTTTTTTTTCATGGGAAGTTGTTTATGAAGATTATTTTTTTGTGCTGTTTCCGCACATGATCTCTGGCAGCTCATAGAATCATATTTTAGAAAGTTATGAAGATTGGCACACAGATAGAAGACAGTCTGAACATAAACCACAGTAAACCTGCAGTCTTTAACCCAAACCCTGACCTAATACACATCACGCGACAAGCAATTTGGCTCTATGCACCAAACGCAAAGCGACACGACAAAAACATTTAAATACCATCCACTGCACATTCGAATAAATGGTAAGGGTTTTAATCTAATTAATACAACCCCAAATCAGAAAAAAATGGCACAGTATGGAAAACGCAAATAAAAAAAAGAAAGTAACGATTTCCAAATTTGCTTTGACTTGTATTTCATTGCAGACAACATGAACACAAAATATTTCAAGTTTTGTCTGGTGAACTTTATTTCATTTGTAAACATACACCCTTTCCTGTCATTCAGACCTGCAACACATTCCAAAATAAGTTGGGACAGGAGCAGTTTAGGGCAGTAATCAGGTAAACTGGTTAAATAATGATGTGATTTGATGTCAACAGGTGATTGTAATTATAATTTGGTACAAAAGCAGCATCTAAGAATGTTCTAGTCCTTTAAGAGGAAAGATGGCCCGAGGATCACTGGTTTGCCAACAAATAACTGAGAAAATTATTAAAATGTTTAAAATCAATGTTCCTCGAAGAAAGATAGGAGGACATTTGGATATTTCACCTTCAACAGTGCAGAACATCATTAATAGATTCAAGGAATCTGGAGGAATTTCAGTGCGTAAAGGACAAGGGCGCAAGCCTAAGCTGAACAACCGTGATCTCCGTTTTCTCAGACGGCACTGCATAAAGAATCCTCATTCATCCATAAGCGATATCACCACATGGGCTCAGGACTACTTTGGCAAACCTTTGTCAAGAACCATAATATGTAGTTACATCCACAAAAGCCAGTTAGAACTGTACTGTGCACAAAGGAAGCCCTATGTTAACAGTGTCTAGAAGCGCCATTGACTTCTCTGGGCTCGGAGGGATCTGGGATAGACCATCACACAGTGGAAACGTGTACTGTGGTCAGTACCTGAAATCAGTATTTCAGGTATTTTTTTAGGAGAAATGGACGTTGTGTGCTCCGGACCAAAGAAGAAAAGGATCATCCAGACTGTTTCCAGCAACAAGTCCAAAAGCCAGGGTCTGTCATGGTATGGGGTTGTGTCAGTGCCCTTGGCAAATGTAACTTGCACTTCTGTGATGCACCATTAATGCTGACAAGTACATAGAGATTTTGGAGCACAATATGCTGCCTTCTTCTCCAGGTACACCCATGCATATTTTTAACAAGACAATGCAAAACCACATTCTACACACATTACAAAGTCCTTGCTGCGGAGGAAGAGGATACAGGTACTTGACTGGCCTGCCTGCAGCCCCGACCTGTCTCCAATAGAGAATGTGTGGAGCATTTCGAAGTGCAAAATGCGACAACAAAGACCCTGTACTGCTGCCCACCTTAAGACTTGTTTGCAGGAAGAATGGGACAAAATTACACCTGAAACACTTCATCCCTTGGTGTCTTCAATCCGTAAACGTCTTTTAAGTGTTGTGAAAAGGAATGGCAACATTACAAAGTGCTAAATGCTTTACTGTGCCAACTTTTTGTGTGTTGCAAGACCCAAAATTGTAATACATGTTTATTTTGAAAAACAAAAAAACAATAATAATCACAAGGAACACATTAAATAATGTTTGTTGTATTGTCTGCAATGAAATACAAGTCAACGTAAATAAAAAATTCTTTCTTTTTTTATTTGCGTTTTCCATACTGTCCCAAGGTGACGCGGTGGCGCAGTGGGTTGCACAATCGCCTCACAGCAAGAAGGTCGCTGGTTCGAGCCTCTGCTGGGTCAGTTGGCATTTCTGTGTGGAGTTTGCATGTTCTCCCCGTGTTCGCGTGGGTTTCCTCCGGGTGCTCCGGTTTCCCCCACAAGTCCGAAGACATGCGGTATAGGTGAATTGGGTAAGCAATATTGTCCGTAGTGTATGTGTGTGAATGGGTGTGTTTGGATGTTTCCGAGTGATGGGTTACAGCTGGAAGGGCATCTGCTGCGTAAAACATATGCTGGATAAGTTGGTGGTTCATTCCGCTGTGGCGACCCCAGATTAATAAAGGGACTAAGCCGAAATGAAAATGAATGAATGAATGAATACTGTCCCAAATTTTTCTGATTTGCGGTTACAAATTAACCTCTTTAACATTATTAATAGGCTACTGAGGGACTGATGTTGTTGGTCAGTCACAGTTTTGACTTTCATTTTCAAACCGTCTGCTATTTTATATTCAAGATCTGAGGTGTACTATCTGCTGCTGCTTTCAGTACTATGGCAATAAATGGCAAGTAAAAAAAATAAGAACTACTTTTATTCTAGCCGAATTAAAACAAATAAGACTTTCTCCAGAAGAAAAAATATTATAGGAAATACTGTTCAATTGGGAAATATTCGAAAAGAAAAAAAAACCACAGGAGGGCTAATCATTTTGACTTCAACTGTATCTGGGGTCATACATTTATTGACAGCGAGTTGCAGGCGGCTTAGAAAGTGTTAACCCGAGTGTACATTATCATCAATTATCCTGCCGGAGCGGTGCAGTGTATCACATGTGGATGTGTGCCGTGTGAAGGGAACATGAGTGTTATGTAAACTGTGCAATCTGAGAGCTCACGGTCTCTCTGCGTGCATCTGCGCATATAAGAGAAGCATTGAGGGCTGAGAGTGATAAAAGACATGCATCACTGGATCTTTGTGCGTTGGTCTGATCGCTTTACAGTGGGCAACACAGTGGCAGCGGCCGCGGGTTAATGAGAGCTGACAGACGTGACAGAAAGAAAATGTCACAGCAGAACTGTGAAAATAAACAGCTGCGCATGAGAAACCCAAGCTCAGAGCGGCTGCTTTCTAACTCAGGTACATTTAAGCACCTTTAATCCCATTATGCTCATAAACACAGACTGGAAACTGAGGAATCTGTTTGAGATGCGTGACAACATTTGAGGGGGAAAATCCGGGGTAATTGGCAGTTTTGTTAAGTGTAAGTATATACAGTGGCTGAAATGTTGAACACACTGTTAATAGTTTTGAATATCTGTTAATAGTTTCCGTGGTTTTGTGATTCACAGTGTTTTCTGTTTATTTACGGTTGTGAATTGCATTATGGGATGTTGATCTCTGCTCTGTCCACTTTAGACGTTGAAAATTCAGCTCTACAGTTTAACAAAGTGACTTGTAGTGACATTTCATTAGCTTGAAATCATATCAGAATCAGAATAGGTTTTATTGCCAAGTGTGCTTATACATATAATGTATAAGAAATAATATATAGAGAAATAAGCCTGTAAAATAACAGAAAATGTACTGTAGCGTTATATACAACACCAACCCGGACAATATATCACTTTAAACTATTACAAATGTAATAAAAATGACTAACTTTTCTAGGTTAAACGTTGTTGGAAGAAAGATGAAGGTCCCATAATGCAATTTAAAAGCAGAAATAAACAGTGTACTGCAAAGACAAATGTCTTGTCCATTACATAATACATTTCTAGTTTTTAATTTATCAAATTAATTCATTATTTCATTAATTCATTGTCAATTGAAGAAGCATATATGGCAACTTCACTGACGTTGATTACAATATTAAGTCAAAAAATATAAGTCATAATAGATCCAAAGTCTTTAACACTCCGCGGTTTTTCCAATCATGATTTCCTTGCAGAGTGCCTTATAAAGGATTAAAAGAAGACAAATATATGCAGGGATCTAGATGCAGGGAATTTTAGAGCTAATTATTTATTATTAAAATGCAAATTGAAAATAATATTTAATGTATAAATTGTTTACTGTTGTAAACACTTCATTTCCAATGTAGTTACACGTCTAATGTAGTTGTTATAACTTGTTTTATCATTCTCATATGGTCACAAAACATATCAAATAAGGCATTCAACATTTAAATGACAGAATTAATAAAAAAAATAAACAAACTATAAAAGGTCATTAAAAAATGAAAACAGAAAACATTAAAAAAAACAACTTATTTTTTATCTTGATACTAAAATAAACCAAATATTTGGCAACAAGGTAAGACAAATAAACTTGTTTTCCTAAAAAATAAACTTGTTTTCCCTTAAAAAAAATATGTTTGTATATTTGTACAAGAAAAAAAGACAATATTCTGAGTTTTTTACCATTTACAACTAAAACTGGGGATGATTTTGATATTTAACGTTAAAGTGGAAATATTAAAGAAAAAAAAATGTTGATCATACAAAGGGCAACTTTGAGCAGTGTTGCTGATATGATGCCATAAATGGGTCCGACACAGGGGAATGGATTACAGATACAATATTGTTGCCCATTCTTAATAGAAATGTAACCAATCAACATAGCTTTGCCAGGCAATGTTGCTCAATAAGTTGCCATGTGTATCATCAGCATTACTGTCCTAATATAAACTACAAATAAAGTCATTTTATGAAAATGATGATGTTGTGTATTATGTGTTCAGTCTATAGGCAAGTACTCGCTAGCTTAAAACCATCATCTTAATCATACCCATAATATTAATTTTATTTGCAAGCAGGGCGGCATGGTGGCTCAGTGGTCAGCACTGTCGCCTCACAGCAAGAAGGTCGCTGGGTCAAGTCCTGGCTGGGCCAGTTGGCATTTCTGTGTGGAGTTTGCATGTTCTCCCCACATTGGCGTGAGAGTTCAAGAGTTCACACTTAGCTGATGATTGATTATAAAGCTTGTTTGGCATGCTGTCCCAGGAGAGAGCCCTGAGCTCATAGATCCTCGAGCCCGGGGCTCCCTCCTGTTTGCAAGGCGAGAGGGGAGTTTGAGCTCAGGTAGATCTGGAGAACTCCCCTGCTGTAGTAGCTAATGAACAAATAGTGATTGCTCTTGAGATGACTACTTACTAGGAGCATGTCTATGATGCAGATTTGGATTAGTCAATTAACTTAAGTTGCATGTTTTTGGACGGTGGGAGGAAACCGGGGAACCCGGTGGAAACCCACGTGAGCACGGGGAGAACGTGTAAACTCCACAGAGAAACATCGGCTGGCTTGGTAAGAACTAGAACCAGTGACGTTTTTGCTGTGAGGCAACAGTGCTGACCACTAGGAAAAGAGGAGTAGGGGTGGAAGGGGGGATTCTTCAAAACGAAGATGGCTGTGATCTGAAACTTAGAGTATGTATAGTGGCTTAGGAATCGTCTGATTGGTGAATCATAAATTGGATAATGCGGCACCAGCCGCAAGCAATCATAAGCACGTGATCCTCTCCAAATTAGTTTATAATTAAACTTCACAGTGCATGTGTGTGAATGAGTGTGTATAGGTGTTTCCCGGTACTGGGTTGCGGCTGGAAGGGCATCCGCTGTGTAAAACATATGCTGGAATAGTTGGCAGTTCTGTGGTGACCCCTGATAAATAAGGGACTAGGCTGAAGCAAAATGAATGAGGTCATATGAGCTTGAAAAAAAAAAACTATGATGGTGAGTAAACTCTATCAAAAACAGCGGATCCTTTAACTCCTTTAGACTTTTTTCTCAGTTCATATGAAATATTAAATCTCTGTGATGATTCACCGAGTCATTTCTGTCATCAAAGTACATGAAGATGGATTTAATCTGATGACAGTTTCCACAGACGATCATTTTGGCGACTTTGAAACATATGCATAACATATTGGATATAAACAATAATCATATAACATGTCTAAAAACATCTCGATGGTGTATCAGATAATGTGCAATATCCTCTGTGTGCTATTAAAGCCCTGTTAGAGCTTGTGCTTGAACACAGTCTTGAGTTACTAATCACTTTGATTTCTTCTGGAAGGATCTTTGTGTTTAAGTCTGCACCAAAATACAAGACTTTAAAGACCCCTTGAAATTAAAATCAAGTTTTTTTGACGTTAGTATCAGTATGTTAGTCTCTATAAGCTAGTGTGCTCCACAACAGTGACAAAATTCACATTTAGAAGATATAGGCATTATATAAACATCCAAAGCTTGTAGTTTGTCACTTCTGCCTAAATGGATCAACAAATTTTTTACCTCATACTTCAGTTTCTCATCAAATCTTCTGACCAATTAAATGCTCTCTAGTATCTGACATGCCCCGCCCCCTTCAAGACGTTTCTCATTTACTTTTCATTTGATGCGCTTGAGCTCAACCACTCTCACTGGCAGAGCTGTGATAAAATGAAAAGCTATTGGCTGGGTTTTTTTTAAAGGGGAGGGGTTACACTATGTCCCACCCACTCTTCATGTTTCAGTTGAGATTACTTCAAGCATCGAATACAAATGCTCATTTCAAAGCACTTCACAGGACCTTTAAAGGTTGTTTAAAAAATGTTGATTGGTTAAGTGTATATGAGGTGCCATGTAGGATTTAAATCAAACTTTGCTTATCAACACATACATAAAACACGAGCATATACGCCTATAAATTACTTGCATATAAATTGGGGATATGATCTCTTCAGTTTATGCTCAAACAGCTTTAACGCTGTAATTTAATACCTTCCTTTTAATCCTTTTACACTGAAACGCCTTCCTTTTACACTGAAAAGCCTTCCTTTTACACTGAAATGCCTTCCTTTTACACTAAAATGCCCTTCTTTTACACCAAAACGCCTTTCTTTTACACTGAAATGCCTTCCTTTTACACCAAAACGCTTTCCTTTTACACTGAAACGCCCTCCTTTCACACTGAAATGCCTTCCTTTTACACTGAAACACTCTCCTTTTACACTGAAATGCC
>CAIGQW010056782.1:9246489-9263887 GCA_903798125.1 Danio choprae
TATATATATATGTATATATATGTGTACATATATTTTGGGGTCAATTAATTTTTGCCCCTTAAAGTCTGCCTGAACTAGAAGTTGCTGAGACTTCTATTTCAGTATGTTGCTGTACTTCCAACTAAAACTGAATATTGAGTAGGGGGGCGGGGCTTTCTTATGCTCATCATTCTCTCATAGCAAATTTACAGTATAAGGGCCTTGTTAAGGATATTAATATACAGTTGCTATGGAAACGCTCCGGTTGACATCCACAGAAGAACCACCACAGATGGAAGGCAAATAGTTACTTTGATTTTGATAACTAAAACAAACCAAATAAAAGTAGATTAATGCATGGATTAATTGTTCACCTTAAGAATAACAATATGAGATGGCAAATAAACTTTGTTTTCAATTTTTTTTATCAGTTGGCTACAGATTCTTTGCAACAAGCTCATAATGCATCAGGAATAGGTATTGACTAATATGGAGTCTCAAAGGGGGGCAGAAAGCCGCTTGGGAAAAGTTGTAAAGGCTTTAGTTATGGGCTCGTAAAATGGGTAAGTTCTTGAAAAGGGGCGGCTTTTTTCTCTTTCTCTCTGCTCGGCTCTGCATAATCACTTTTTCCCTGAGCACTCTTCCCAACATGGGTGCAGATTTCCCATAAGTGACTCACGTGGAGGAGTGTAGAAACAGCAGACAGTTGGAGCTTCACACCTCCGTGGCTAAATCAACCGGCCGGTGCGACTGGCAGACGGAGAGACGTCCTGAGCAGGTGTCTGGATTTTCACATGTCGTGTCCCGAAAGAGTTCACCATCGGCAGGTTCCAGGCTCGCCAGGACTCGCTGTCACATATCAAACCTGAACAAACACACACGCTGAGCTCTGCGTAAGGTCATGTTGTCTGTTCCTAAGAATAACTGGCTGAATTGAGCACTGTGTGGAGGAAAATCTGGAAAACTTTTTTGACGTCTCTGTCATCACTGCATAAGCACTTCTACGTGATTCCCGGTTGGCGGAGAGAAAAGTAAACCTTTAGGGACAAAAACCAGTGGGAAAATACCCACCAAGCTGTTTTGTGTTTTAAAAGACATCTAATAGACATTTAAACATACAGTTGATGTCACAATTATTAGCCCTCCTGTTTAACAGAGCAAGGAATTTTTCACAGTATTTCCTATAATATTTTTTCTCCTGGAGAAAGTCTTATTTGATTTATTTCGGCTAGAATAAAAGCAGTTTTTAATTTTTTAAAACCATTTTAAGGTCTATAGTATTAGCCCGCTTAAGCAATATATTTTTCCATTGTCTACAGAACAAACCACTGTTATACAATGACTTGCCCAATTAATTACCCTAACATGCCTAATTAACCTAGTAGTATTATACTAGTATCTTGGAAAATATCTAGTCAAATATTATGTACTGTCATCATGGCAAAGATAAAAGAAATCAGTTATTAAAACTATTATGTTTAGAAATGTGTTTCTAAAAAAAATCTTCTTTCCGTCAAACAGAAATTGGGGAAAAAAATATACAGGGGGACTTATAATTCTGACTTCAGCTGTAGATGTCCTGGCTCAAACGAGGCAAAATTTGGGCTGTCAGTGAAAATCGAATAGACATCTAACAACTAGTCAAGACATCTACAAATTTTTAATTCAAGAAGATTTTTAGTTTTCATTAAAAAAGTGAGTTTTTCTTAAAACAAGCGAAATAATCTTGTTTTTGGGTTGAAATAAAAAAATTTTCCTTACCCCATTTATAAGATTATTTAGCTTGTTTTATGGAGAAAAAAAACCTCAATTAATTTTATCTTATTAAAAAAAAAAACAATAAGTGACAAGACAAAAACTTTAAATAAGAAAAGCATATATAAGAATCTATAAGAATTAAAAACAGATACTGCCAACAGAAACAGATACTCAGATGCAGAAAAGCTAGTTCACGCTTTTATGACCTCTAGGCTGGATTAATAAACTTCAGCTAGTACAAAATGCAGCTGCCAGAGTTCTTACCAGGTCTAGAAAATATGATCATATCACCCAAATTTTATCCTCCTTACACTGGCTGCCTGTTAAGTTCCGTATTGATTACAAAATATTGATTCTTACCTATAAAGCTTTAAATAATGGAGCTCCTGTTTATCTAACTAACCTTCTGTCTCGTTACAATCCAACCCGCTCTTTAAGATCTCAAAACGCAGGGCTTCTGGTAATACCTAGAATAGCAAAGTCGAGTAAAGGAGGTCGAGCCTTCTCATTTATGGCTCCTAAACTCTGGAATAGCCTTCCCGATAATGTCCGAGGCTCAGACACACTCTCTCAATTTAAAACTAAATTAAAGACCTATCTTTTTAGTAAAGCATACACTCAATGCGTCGCATAACGGTATGATGTATTGGTGTATTCCAGTCTTAATACACCAGCTATTGTGTTAGAAACTCTCATATGCTTTACATAGTTGTTATATAACTGCTTTTTTCATCTATAACAATCCCTTTTCTTTCTGGTTTAAATACACTATGAACAGCAGCTACGCCAAAATTTTTTCTTTATTTTCTATTTCCACCTGGGGATACTCATCCCGAGGTCCCTACAGATTATGCAGCGCCATCGATGCGATCCTAGACCTGTGAAGAGATGATCCGAAGGTATCCTGGACCAGGCCGTATCCCGAGCTGATACCGTGGTGGCCATGGAGGAATGGAGTGCATGAGACTGATTCCTGAAAGGCTACAGTGATGAACAAGTCTACGTTTGATCCTGTGGGCCAGCCTAACCTCCCGCTGGTGCCCTACCCTCACCTGCAGCTTACACGATGGATGTCCAGCTTCTCCAGCCCGGCACCTAGACTGCAGCTCCACATAGGAAGTTTGGCCAGAGGAAAATGACCGTGCCTAACATAGCCTGGTTTCCCTCGAGGTTTTTTTTCCTTCACTTCGTCAATTGGTGAAGTTTTTTCCTCGCCACTGTTGCCACTGGCCTGCTCTGATCGGGACTTGTGGAGCTGCGCTTCGGTGGATTTGCTCTTCAGTGTTTGAACTTTCAGCAGTGAAACTTAAGCCACACTGAACTGAACTAAACTCTATAATCTGGACTTTACTTGAACTTGTTAAGCTGCTTTGACACAATCTACATGGTAAAAAGCGCTATATAAATAAACTTGAATTGAATTGAATTGAACAGTGGGAGTGGAAAGACGCTCTCTCTCTCGTTTTAGTCAGCTTACATTCGTTTGGTGTGTTCATGTGGAGCTATTTGGTCCAGACGCGAGTCAACGCGAGGTGACAACACAGTTGGGTTTCGTCAGCTTGGTTTGGCTTGCAATGCTTTTGCTGGGATATGACCCAGAGTACATTTGATGAATCACCAATAACCACGGTATCAGCTAAAAATCTTTTTCGAAATTCTACTGTTAAGCCTACATCTTGGATGGTAGAGTGTGTGGCACAGGGTAGTTCTGCTCTTCTTCTTGGCTTTGTGGCTGTTCATCAAGACAACGGCAAGGTTTGTTTGAGCTCGGGTCGACCATGGCTCGTTATTATATGTATATATTATTACGATGTAATATCTCAGCTGTGTTTTTAAAAATGGAGCCTTAAAATTAAAAATACCCTTTTGTTGCGCTAGGTACTCTTTGCAAAGGGTACCCAAAAAGTGGTACGGTACGGTTAGTTTAGGTACCTTTTGACAGTGGAAACGGCCATAAAAACGTACCAAACAGTAGTGTACCATACCGTACCGTACCAAGTGGGCCATTATAGGTTATACTATCAATTTAGGGGGCGACATGGTGACTGCAATGGTGGTTAGCATTGTCGCCTCACAGCAAGAAGGTAGCTGCTTCGAGTCCCGGCTGGATCAGTTGGCATTTCTGTGTGGAGTTTGCATGTTCTCCTCGTGTTGGCGTGGGTTTCCTCTAGGAAAGGAATGCTGCACAGGTAAATTGAGTAAACTAAATTGGCCCTTGTGTATGAGTGTGCATGTGAGAGTGTATTTTGCAGCTGGAAGGACGTACGCTGTGTAAAACATATGCTAGATAAGTTGGCCGTTCATTCCGATGTGGCGACGCCTAATGAATAAAGAGACTAAGCCAAAGGAAAATGAATGAATGAACTATCAATTTAACGTTCATAATATGCTTGGAAAAATCCATTCTCTAAAGTCCCTAGCATTTTGAATGCTTCGAAATTAAGTCAATTGTTTCAAAGCTTTGAAAAGCTTAATGTCTCCCATCATTACTGCTTGGTATCCTTTGAAAAGAGTGCCGAAAAAGGTGTACAGTATGGTTAGCTTTTTTGGTACATCTGTCATAGGAATCAGATATAAATGCATACCGTACACGCAATCTAAATGGACCATTACTTTCGGCATCTGCAAACTTGCCTACTGTATGTTCTATTGGAAAGTGATATATATGATATCTTCATCTTCAGCCAAACGCAGTAGGACAGAGGGTCACATGACCTGTCTAATAAACATGTTTGGCTCTCTCAATGGGTCACAGATGAGAACGGGCTTTTAAAATACTTTCTCTGTGTTTTGCAGTGATGTGGCTGATAGTGCAGTGATTTACACAGGAGTTATTGAATAAAGCCGTCTTTCACAGAGCTCTGATTGATAAGGATCTTGGAGCAGGACGGACTCTGTGGATATGAACGCTGAAAAACATGCCTTGGTGCATGATGGGATATGTCTTCATATCTTCAATGACCATTACTGTATATGCATTGATATCACTGACACTGTTAATGAACATTGAGACTGATGCCTTCAGAAAAGCCTGTTTTGATTATCCACGAAGGGAATTTTATGTTTAATATTTTGGTTGTAATCAGAGTCCGCTAGGTTGATCTAACTTTCGATTACCGCCGCCTAATTGAATTCCAGAGAATTTTCTGGAAATCTTCGTATTGATGTATTATGTTTCCATAACATGTATCATGCAATAAGCTGCCAATTATTTAACATGTTACACCTGGACGAATGTAATATGATTATTAGTGGTGTTTAAAAAGTCAAGTAAGCTTTATAGTGCTTATATTTAGGATTTGAGAGACTTTGCAACCACCTATTCAACCTGGTATCATCTTTATAGCTTTTGCACCGGACAGCCCATACACTGTAAAAAAAAATCTTCCTGCCTTTTTGTTGAATCAATTGAACTCTTTTCTTGTCATCTCAACTTAAATCAGTCAAACTGACTAAACATGTTACGTTAAACTGTGTATAGCTAAAAACAATGTAGCTGAAACTTGAATAACTTATTCAATTAAGTTTAAAGTAACATAAAAACATTTGTTGTCATATCATTTTTACAGTGTAGGGAAACCTGATATAGGGTCAACCTATATACGAAATGCCAACTGACCCAGCCGGGACTCGAACCAACGACATTCTTGCTGTGAGGCGACAGTGCTAACCACCCTTAAACTGTATATTACATATACTTTAAATCCAAACATAAACTTAAACATCACAAATGTGACCTGCATATATTATATCAGATTTATATTGCAGAAGTGAAGTAAAAATCCAGATTTGCGTGACCTGGAAGTGTAGCTAAAGCTTGAATGATGTTTATTATGAGAAATCCAAAAAATGGAAAAGGCTTAACCTGGTGTTTAAGTGCATTTAGAAAGCTTTTAAAGACCAACAAAAATGCCTCTAGTGCTGATTTAATTTTAACCAGTGATCAGTGATTTGTTCAAATATGCAAACGTGAACACGGCTAATTGCAAAATGAACAAAAGATGTGACACGGCTAATGATACCGGGCCGTTCTCACACTAATGAACAGACCCTCGAGGTAGCCAATGCAATCAAAGCATGTGGGGCAAAGAATATGTTTTTTCATCCGCAGCCTGACTAATTATACGAAAATAACAGCCAAGATGCAACAGCATACCTTTTCTTCAGAAAGAGCGGAGGATTTTTGCTTAGCTTGGCATTTGAAACGGCTCCTCGATATTTGACACCTCTGCAAAGTAGTTTGCCAAACTGAACCGTAGCCACGTCCAAAAGCCCAGAGCACAAATACAGCTCTGAGCACCTGGGTGTCTTGATGCTTGACAAGAAACAGACCACAGCCTAAAAAAAACTACTTCAGCAAGCCTCTGTTTCTTTAAACAGGTGGTCTCGGGGCAGGCCGTGTTTAAAGTGATGTTGAGAACTCCTTCAGTAGATTAACTAGTCTGCGAGGACCACAAATGTGCTCCAATTTGCAGAAAAAAACACCTAAGACTGCTGTGTTACATGCAACCCAGGCTCATTCTGAAGACATAGCCCTATATACATATCTGGAGAGTGCCAAATACATCCCAGGAGGTTGATTTTGTTTTCGCGAATTCACCAGAGGCCGCTGTGTACACTTTTTGAGATCTCAAATTTGTCTCGCGAGTGCTATTCGCGCCTGCTGTTCTCACGTAAACCCACCAGAGGCCGCTGTCTACTGACTGACTGACCCAACCGATAGTGTTTTAAAAAAGCACAGATTGACCAGTGCCCACCCACTTCCCTAAACCCAACCGATAGTGTTTTAAAAAAGCACAGATTGACCAGTGCCCACCTACTTACCTAAACCCAACCGATAGTGTTTTTAAAAAGCACAGATTGACCAGTGCCCACCTACTTCCCTAAACCCAACCGATAGTGTTTTAAAAAAGCACAGATTGACAAGTGCCCACCTACTTCCCTAAACCCAACCGATAGTGTTTTAAAAAAGCACAGATTGACCAGTGCCCACCTACTTCCCTAAACCCAACCGACAGTGTTTTCAAAAGCAATCCAGAAAAAAAAAGCCCCCTGATTTTTACCACATTTTCAGATTTTACCACATTCTCACCCTGTTATTTACTTGTTTATTTAATTTTTTGTCTTTTGTCTTACCTGCTTTCTGGAACTGTTCTTCACCAGTCTCGAACCCCCTTGTCGCTGTGAACTCCCTTCTGTGTCTTAAGTCTGCCTAGGTACGCTGCGAGCTCCTGGACAAACTGGTAAGGGCCCCGTAGCATTCGTTTTAAAGACGCAATGCAGCCATACGTACCTCTGGCTACATAATTCGAGACCTCCAGAACTATATAGGGCTACGTTTTCAGAATGAGCCTGTGTTGGTTACATGTGTTCACAGCAGAAAACATAGGTTGACTTCAGGATTGCAGTTAGTAAAAAATAATATATTTCTTCTGTGCTAAAAATGAAGAGCGCAATTCCATGCAAATGCCAAACTTTGCCATTAAAAAACAACTTTTCACCAAAATAGCGAAACCTTTCTACACTCAAAAAAAAATGTAGAATGTTGTCCCAACACAAAACAATTAAGTTGATGTAACACATTCAAGTCGATCGAACATTAAACAATTAAGTTGTCCTAAAAAAATCTCAAGAATTGTGTTGTTTCAGCTCATTCTAAATAAGTAGTTTGAACAAGCAGCACTTTTTTTTTCTTGAGTGTAAGATGTTTGTTTTGGCTTGTCTTTTACACTACTATATCTGTCAACATTTTCAAATTTGTTTGATTTATCAAAGCACCAACTTCATAAAATTCCTTAGTCCCTTTATTAATCTGGGGTCGCCACAGCACACACTCATTCACTACGGACAATTTAGCTTACCCAATTCACCTATAGCGCATGTCTTTGGACTTTTGGGGGAAACCGGAGCATTCATTCATTCATTCATTTTCATTTCAGCTTAGTCCCTTTATTAATCTGGGGTCGCCACAGCGGAATGAACCGCCAACTTATCCAGCATATGTTTTACGCAGCGGATGCCCTTCCAGCTGCAACCCATCTCTGGGAAACATCCATACACACCCATTCACTACGGACAATTTAGCTCACCCAATTCACCTGTACTGCATGTCTTTGGACTTGTGGGGGAAACCGGAGCACCCGGAGGAAACCCACGCCAACACGGAGAGAACATGCAAACTCCACACAGAAATGCCAACTGACCCAGCCGGGGCTTAAACCAGCGACCTTCTTGCTGCGAGGCGATCGTGCTACCCACTGCGCCACAAATTTATTTACTGTTAACATACACATTCTCTATGAATTTATGGTTTAAGACTTCACTGCAAATTTCACATCCACAATGCTTGAATTGCTTAAGAAAATCCTATATTTTTATATATATTTTTTATTTATATGATGATTTAGAATTCACCTTATAAACTTGTATTTTGTTTAATGCTGCATATAGTTATATTTGTCAAAATATTTACAACAAAAATCTTATGATGACATTAAAATTTGATTTAAGATTTAAAATTGTATTTTATTTAAATATGTATTTTATGAGCGCGACGCGGTGGCTCAGTTTATTATCAAGTAATTATTAATTAATTATTATGTATATTATGAAATAATAATAATAAAATAGGGCAGCACGGTGGCGCAGTGGGTAGCACAATCGCCTCACAGCAAGAAGATCGCTGGTTCGAGCCCCAGCTGGGTCAGTTGCCGTTTCTGTGTGGAGTTTGCATGTTCTCCCTGTGTTGGCGTGGGTTTCCCACACAGTCCAAAGACATACGTTAGAGGTGAATTGAATAAGCTAAATTGGATGTAGTGTGTGAATGTGAGAGTGTATGGGTGTTTCCGATTGCTGGGTTGCGGCTGGAAGGGCATCCGCTGCGTAAAACAGATGCTGGATAAGTTGGCAGTTCATTCTGCTGTGGCAACCCCTGATAAATAAAGTGACTAAGCCGAAGGAATGAATGAATGAATGTATTTAATGATGACCAAATTTCTTAATAATTTTCATTTTAAATCATATGACATATCCTTCAAGCCACTGATGGCTTTACTTTTATCGGTCAATTTTAATTACTGAAAATCCTTTTGTAAGATGAATAATTTTACATAAATGTGTATTTTTCACAAAATGCCAACAGAAAATATTTTCTCCTCAGATGTTAATTAAAACATTAAAGTAGACACTTTATGTAAGCGGGTTATGATGCAGTTTGTCAGAATTTAATCCCCAATTTGTTCATTTAAACGTTCATGTGGGCTATTTATAGGTTCAGTTTATGGTGTGTTTAATTGTATGTTGTTCTACCACATCTAAAATGGTATACTAATAATATATTTCTTTCCCTTATTATTTTCTTCTTCACAGAACAACATTTATTAACATTGAATGAATGATTCATAACCATCAAAGGAACAAACAACATGCTGCGTTAATTACAACGCTGAGATGTTCCTCATTAAACATGGGTATGAAAATGAAATTACTCAGCTGTTGATGTTTAAAATGAACTACTCATAAAATTAACAGAAACATGATTCAGAGTGAATCATTGGGGAGATTTCTTGGTTTACTGACCTCCTCTGAAGCAGCAGGAGAGCCTTCAGACTGGATGTGTTGCTTCATACGTGGTTGAAGACAAAGTTCACAACAAGGATGATCGCTTTTGCTACTTAAAGTATGTATATGCGGCTAATATATAGCGGAAACGATATAAGCGCGACCGTTAGGATTTAAAAAAAACGCGCGTAAATAAAAAAAAAACTGCGTGAAATAGGCGTTGTCATCTGAAAGTTGCTGTTGTTAACATTTCGGGACTCGCCAACAGAACGGAAAATGTGATAAAGCATCTATATACTGTTTTAGCTTTGAAACGGCAGATATTTTATGTTATCTGATTAAAAAAAACAAAACTCTTCAAATAATTGCTGTCATTTGCTGTTAGGAGTCAAAGTCATATCGTCATTTGCGTTTAAATAACTGGCCGGAGATATTTCTTGTAATATTTCTATAAATATTTCTTGTTTCATATTGTATATTTCATATAATATTTTAGCTTTTTTTGCTATTCATGTTTTTAGTTTACGAAGGTATTGGGATTCTATTGTTGGGTTATTGTTATCTGTGCTATTTTTTACACCGTTTTACCTTTTAAAAATTTTAATCCATTATTTTATTATTATTAATTCATTCATTCATTTTCTTTTCGGCTTCGTCCCTTTATTAATCTGGGGTCGCCACAGCGGAATGAACCGCCAACTTATCCAGCGTATGTTTTACGCAGCGGATGCCCTTCCAGCTGCAACCCATCACTGGGAAACATCCACACACACCCATTCACACTCATACACTAAGAACAATTTAGCTTAGTGCGGAGAGGGTCTGGGCAAGCAGTCAACAGCTACAGTAAAGGGAAGTGAACATAATTTACTAATGTTGGATGTGCCAAAACTTTCTTCAGTTAAACAAAGAGAAAACTGAAGTCATTGCATTTGGGAACAGAGATGAGGTTCTCAAGGTGAATGCGTACCTTGTCTCTAAGGGTCAAACAACAAAAAATAAGGTCAAGAATCTTGGTGTGATTGTGGAGTCAGATCTGAGTTTCAATAGTCATGTCAAAGCAGTAACTAAATCAGCATATTATCATCTTAAAAACATTGCAAGAATTAGATGCTTTGTTTCCAGTGAGGACTGAGAGAAACTTGTTCATGCTTTTATCACCAGCAGGGGGGATTACTGTAATGGACTCCTCACTGGCCTTCCCAAAAAGACAGTCAGACAGTTGCAGCTCATCCAGAACGCTGCGGCCAGGATTCTGACCAGAACCAGAAAATCAGAGCACATCTCACCTGTCCTCAGGTCTTTACACTGGCTCCCAGTTACATTCAGAATAGATTTTAAAATATTACTACCTGTCTATAAATCACTAAATGGCCTAGGACCTCAATACATTACAGATATGCTCACTGAATAAAAACCTAACAGATCACTCAGATCATTAGGATCATATAAACTAGAAATTCCAAGAGTTCAGTCAAAGCAGGGTGAATCCGCCTTCAGCTACTGCGACCCCCGCTGCTGGAATCAGCTTCCAGAAATGATCAGATGTGCTCCAACATTAGGTACATTCAAATCCAGACTTTCTTTTCGGCTTCGTCCCTTTATTAATCTGGGGTCGCCACAGCGGAATGAACCACCAACTTATCCAGCGGATGTTTTACGCAGCGGATGCCCTTCCAGCTGCAACCCATCACTGGGAAACATCCACACACACCCATTCACACTCATACACTAAGAACAATTTAGCTTAGTGCGGAGAGGGTCTGGGCAAGCAGTCAACAGCTACAGTAAAGGTTACAGCTACAGTGCTACGTCCAACAGATCGCACTATTATGTCTTTCTTTTCTTTTTCATTCTTTTATAACCTTTTTTAACACATTTAAATCTGTTTTTATCTGTTTTCATATTATTTGTTTTTATTTTTTATACTTCTCTCTTTTATTTCTGTTTATGTAAAGCACTTTGAATTGCCACTGTGTACGAAATGTGCTATATAAATAAACTTGCCTTGCCTTGCCTTACCCAATTCACCAATAGTGTATGTCTTTGGACTTGTGGGGGAAACCGCAGCTTACCCAATTCACCAATAGTGCATGTCTTTGGACTTGTGGAGGAAACCCACGCCAACACGGGGAGAACATGCAAACTCCACACAGAAATGCCAACTGACCCAGCCGGGGCTCGAACCAGCGACCTTTTTGCTGTGAGGCGATTGTGCTACCCACTACGCCACCGTGCAGCCCTATTTTATTATTATTAATTATTTATTTTTTATAGTTTCCATTAATGCTATAGCCTGTCCATTTTTTTATCCCAGATATTGTTACTACTATGTGCATTTATATTCATGTTTTGGTTGTAAATGTGATTTTCTGTGTTTCTGGTAGTTGCTGTAGTGTTGCTAAGCTTTTGTTATGGTGTTAATCATGCTGCTAGGCGGTTGCTATGGTGTTTTATTACTTAATTCAGATAAAACTGAGGTCTTGCTTATTGGACCCAAAAACCTCACACGCAAAAACCCAGAACACTGTCTAACCCTTGATGGATTCTTAGTTCAGTCCTCATCTTCAGTCAGAAATATAGGAGTGATTTTTGATAGCACACATCGTTTGAAGGCCAGATTTCAAGCATCTGTAAAACTGCATTTTTTTCATCTTAAAATGTTGCCAGTCTTCGACATTTGCTGGCAATGTCTGATGCGGAAAAGCTTATTCATGCTTTCATGACCTCTCGGTTAGACTACTGTAATGGGTTACTAGGCAGTTGCCCTGCAGGCCTAATTAACAAACTTCAGCTAGTTCAAAATGCAGCTGCTAGAGTGCTTTCTAGAACACAGAGATATGATCATATTACTCCAGCTCTTTCATCATTGCATTGGCTCCTTATTAAATATCGTATACATTTTTCAATTTTATTGACTACCTACAAAGCCCTGCACAACTTAGCTCCCCAGTATTTGAGGGAACTCCTGGTGTATTACAGCCCCTCACGTCCACTACGCTCGATTAATTCTGGACAACTGATTATTCCCAGAATATCAAAATCAACTGTAGGCGGTAGATCGTTCTCATATCTGGCACCTAAACTCTGGAACAGCCTTCCTAGCACAGTTCGGGAGGCAGACACACTCTGTCAGTTTAAAACTAGATTAAAGACACGTCTCTTTGCATTAGGATACACATAAAACACAAATGCTTTTGAAATCCAAATCCTCTAAAGCAGGGGTCACCAATCTCGGTCCTGGAGGGCCGGTGTCCCTGCAGGGTTTAGCTCCAACCTGCCTCAACACACCTGCCTGGGTGTTTCAAGTATACCTAGTAAGACCTTGATTAGATTGTTCAGGTGTGTTTGATTAGGGTTGGAGCTAAAATCTGCTGGACACCGGCTCTCCAGGAACAAGTTTGGTGACCCCTGCTCTAAAGGATTGTTAGTCTGCATTATTTAGAGCAACCGGAGCCGGGAATACTTCCCAAAAGACATTATAATTTGAACGGCATCTACGCTTATGTTAGTCTGTTTTTATTATTCCCGAGGTTTCCATAATCCTGGACCAGGCCGTATCCTGAGCAGCTGCTGTGGTGGTCATAGAGGAGTGGAGAGCATGAGACTGATTCCTGTAAGACCTCAGTGACAGATGAGTCTCCGCACTGATCCTGAAGGGCCAGCCTGTACACCAGCCGGTGACCTCTCCCACCTGCAGCTTCTCCACGATGGACGTCCAGCTTTCTCCAGCCTTCAGGGCCAAGACTGCAGCTCTGCACAAGAAGTTTGGCCAGAGGAGAAATGATCATGCCCAACTGAACCTGGTTTCTCTCTAGGTTTTTCCTTTACTTCCGTCAATTGGTGAAGTTTTGTTCCTCGCCACTGTCTTGCGTGGTTTGGGACCTGTGGAGCTGCGCATCGATGGATTTGCTCTTCAGTGTTTGGAGGTGGTCAACATCATGCTGCTAGGCAGTTATAGTGTTGCTTGGTGGTTGTTATGGTGTTTAAGGCAGTTCCTACAGTCTTGCTAAGCAATTGTTATGAGTGACGTTACATTATTGTCTTATAGGCGGTCGACATCATGCTGCTAGGCGGTTGCGATGGTGTTTTAGGTGGTTTCGGTGTAGTTTGGTGGTCGTTATGATGTTTAAGGCAGTTCATATAGTGTTGCTAAGCATTTGTTATGGTGTTACAGGCAGTTGACTTCATGCTGCTAGGCGCTTGCTATGGTGTTTTAAGTGGTTGCTGTAGTGTTGCTTTGTGGTTGTTATGGTGTTTGAGGCAGTTCCTATATTCTTGTTAGGAGTTTGCTATAATGTGATAAGCAGTTGTTACGGTGTTTTAAGTGGTTGCTACGCAGTTGCTATGGTGTTTGAGATTGTTGCTGTAGTTTTGTCATGGCGGTCGTGTGGCGCTTTCTTGCTAAATCAAGCCTATAGAGAATGGGAATATACGTGTTGAGTTCCGCCATGTTTTCAGACATGCTTAATGTAAACCAATCAATCAAATCACCATAGAAAGAGCATATAGTCATACCTTTTGAAAAACACCTTACAAGCAATGTGTAGATAGCTTTAATAAATGCTCTTTATTTGTCTGAGAAGCTAAATATGTTCATTCTAGTGCTGTCAAACGATTAATTGTGATTAGTTGCATCCAACATAAAAGTTCATATTTACAAAATATATTTGTGTGTACTGTGTATATTTATGTATATTTAAAATATATGCTTGACTATACTGTATTATATATATATAAAAAAATAAAAAATATTTATAAATATATATGTACATTTGGGCCAACACGGTGGCCCAGTGGGTAGCACGATTGCCTCACAGCAAGAAGGTCGCTGGTTCGCTGGTTGAGTCAGTTGGCATTTCTGTGTGGAGTTTGCATGTTCTCCCCGTGTTCGTGTGGGTTTCCTCTGGGTGCTCCGGTTTCCTCCACAAGTCTAAACACATGCGCTATAGGTGAATAGGGTAAGCTAAATTGTCCGTAGTGTATGAGTGTGAATGAGTGTGTATGGTTGTTTCCCAGTGATGGGTTGCAGCTGGAAGGGCATCCGCTGTGTAAAACATATACTGGATAAGTTGGCGGTTCATTCCGCTGTGGCGGCCCCAGAATAATAAAGAGACTAAGCCGAAAAGAAAATGAATGAATGTACATTTGGGGGGATACCGTGGCTCAGTGGTTAGCACTGTCGCCTCACAGCAAGAAGGTCACAGGTTCGAGTCCCGGCTGGGCCAGTTGGAACTTCTGTGTGGAGTTTGCATGTTCTCCCCATGTTCACGTGGGTTTCCTCCGGGTGCTCCGGTTTCCCCCAAAATCCAAACACATGCGCTACAGGTGAATTGAATAAACTAAATTGGTCGTAGTGTGTGAGTGAGTGTGTATGGATGTTTCCCTGTACTGGGTTGCAGCTGTAAGGGCATCCGCTGTGTAAAACATATGCTGGATAAGTTGGCGGTTCATTCCGCTGTGGCGACCCCTGATGAATAAAGAGACTAAACCGAAGGAAAATGAATGAGTATGTACTCCACACAATTTCTTTGTTGTCCCAACACAAATCGATGAAGTTAACCTCATTGTTTTTACTAATTTAAGAGAATTGAACATGAAACAATTAAGTTATTAAGAATTGTGTTGTTTCAACTCATTTTAAACAAGTAGTTTGACCAATTAGCAAAATTAATCTGAGTGTATATACTCATTGAAGTGTATATATGATACAACAAACCAATAGAGGGGATAAAGATTCCTGTGTTCAGAAGTCCCAGAATGCACTGCACTGTAATGCCACATTCCCATTCTCTATATAGCAAGTCTCTATGACATTCTGGCCTCGAGATATAGCCCATGTCCCTCCATGCTTAAAGGATCAACCTAAATGCAATGGAGTGCAGTTGAAGTCACACTGTTATACAATGACTTGCCTAATTACCCTAACTTGCCTAATTAACCTAGTTAAGCCTTTAAATGTCACTTTAGGCTGAATACTAGTATCCTGAAAAAATATCTAGTAAAATATTATGTACTGTCATTATGGCAAAGATCAAGGAAATCAGTTAAAATTAGTTATTAAAACTCTGATAGATGATAGATATATACAAATATACAGGGGGCTAATAATTCAGGAGGGCTAATAATTCTGACTGCAAGTGTAGTTCTGAGCCGGACGGTTTCATGTCCGCTGCGTCTCTGGCTGTTGTAATGACAGGCAGTTGTTTGCTCTGGCTGTGGTGCGGCACTGGCTAAACTCAGACTCCTCAGTGGTCTTCAGATCAGGTCATATGAAGCCAAAATCCCACTCCACCCTAGTCATCTCCACCCATTAACATCAAAACTTCTCCTCATCAGACGCGTGATGGATGTGAACCACATGTTGGAGCTCTCAGTTGGGAGCTTATACACTTCATGAAATATTTTGTGTATTGAAGAGTAATAACTCCAGAAATGTGTAATCATTTTAAGCGTCATTTTCTGATCCATTAGCTATACATTGATCATGTTGGAACATATGCAAATACAATTTTGTGTAGTCTAAAAAATGCTGGGTTGTATTAACCCAACGTTGAGTCAAATACAGACAATTACTTTTTTTTTTCAGTGCATTTTAAATGATTATTTTTAACCCAGCTGTTGGGTTTGTCTATATTTGACCCAATGTTGCTGGAGGCTAAAACAACCCAGCATTATTAGAGTGACAGTTTTGTATGAAATACCTGGTTGTTTTTATTTATTCATTCATTCGTTTTCTTTTCGGTTTAGTCCCTTTATTTATCTGGGGTCACCACAGTGGAATGAACCGCCAACTTATCCAGCATATGTTTTAAACAGCGGATGCCCTTCCAGCTGCAAACCATCACTAGGAAACATCCATACACACTCATTCACACACATACACTACGGACAATTTAGCTTACCCAATTCACCTGTACCGCATGTCTTTGGACTTGTGGGGGAAACCGGAGCACCCGGAGGAAACCCACGCCAACACGGGGAGAACATGCAAACTCCACACAGAAACGCCAACTGACCCAGCCGAGGCTCGAACCAGCGACCTTCTTGCTGTGAGGCGAACGTGCTACCCACTGCACCACCGTGAGGCCTATCATTATTATCAATTATATGATAGCATATATATGTAGATTACTAAACTATTAAATCTACTTTATATTTATTAAATGTAAATGTTGTCATATATATGTATGTGTGTGTGTATGTATATATATATATATATATATATATATATATATATATATATATATATATAATAGTTTTATTATAGGCTGTATTAAGAATTAGAATATATGTCTGTCTGTCTGTCTGTCTGTCTGTCTATCAAAACGAGCTCACAACTAGCTTACTAAAATACCACATAACTCAAAGCCACAAAACACGAGTTGACCTTATAGGTTGACAAAAAGCCCGTCTGGTTTGCAGTGATGGGGAAATGTTTTGGCTTTTGACATTTTTACTGTTTAATACGGTTACAGTGATCGCAGATAAATTGTGTTTGATGTACATCTCGCTAATTATAAATGGCAAGTGAAACTCGCGCTTCCCCAGCGATGATGACTTCAGCAGAAACACGGAGGGTGTATTTTAAGACGCTGTTTTCTTAAATACCCACGATGAGAGTTCAAGCCATGTGGACTCAGCATATTTCATATCAGAACAAATATATGTTTTCACGTGTTTACATTCGAGCGCGGTGTGTTTTTTACATCTCGGAGTCTGCGTGTCTCCGTGAATGAGTTGTATTCATTTCATCTCCCTAATACATCAAGACACTTCTCCCAAAAAACCGCCAAACGCGGCCATAAAATAGTGTGAACATATTGAAGATCCATTACGACTCAGACATTACTTTCAGATATTCAAATCAGGGGAGTGTGATGGAGGTGATTTACATGATTTAGCATGGTAAATCTGCCAGTGCTGGCAGAGGAGGACGCCTGAACAGACAAGGGGAAAAATCTATGCGTCTCCTCAAGGAAAAGAGTCTTCATTTACCAGCATTATTTTCCCGCCCATATTTATATAATGTGGCAAAATAGATATTTACTGTACAAAAATGAGTCAACTTACCTCGCTACTCGGTAGTTGAGCAAAAAAA
>CAIGQW010056782.1:9272396-9297511 GCA_903798125.1 Danio choprae
GATTTGAATGTACCTAATGTTGGAGCACATCTGATCATTTCTGGAAGCTGATTCCAGCAGCGGGGGGTGCAGTAGCTGAAGGCGGATTCACCCTGCTTTGACTGAACTCTGAATTTCTAGTTTATATGATCCTAAACATCTGAGTGATCTGTTAGGTTTGTATTCAGTGAGCATATCTGTAATGTATTGAGGTCCTAGGCCATTTAGTGATTTATAGACTAGTAATACTTTAAAATCTATTCTGAATGTAACTGGGAGCCAGTGTAAAGACCTGAGGACAGGTGTGATGTGCTCTGATTTTCTGGTCAGAATCCTGGCCGCAGCGTTCTGGATGAGCTGCAACTGTCTGACGGTCTTTTTGGGAAGGCCTCTTTTTGGGGAGGCTGATTATTGTGGTATGATTTATTACTGTGATTATATGCACGCATGTTATTTTGATTTTGGTTGTATTCTAATTTTGTTTGTATACATTGCAGCGCTTTGAGTTTAAGAAAAGTGCATCATGAATAAAATTGATTATTATTCCACAGTTTAACAGCAAATTTAGCATGAGTTTCGCCAAGTAAATGAGCAGAAAACAGCAGAGAAACTACACCAAACCCCCCAAAAAACTAAATATATTACTTACATATGTTACACATGTAAAACGTTATTATATTTGTAGTATTTTGTTATATTTAGTTACACATGTTAGTTATACTCTATTTATTTATTTATTTATATATCTATATATTTATTTATATTTATATATCTATATATTATTTATATATAAAATTTAATATAAAAATAATTTTTTTTTTATTAAATAATTGTTTTTATATCGTTTATTTTATATACATCCAGATCTTTTATTTTATTCCAAATAATAATTGGCTATTTATGTGTATTCAATTTACAAATACTACTTAGATATAAATAAAAAAATAATTTTATTATATACACATTGCTTCATCTCTCTAGATCACCCGTGTCAAAGCCAGTTCCTGGAGGGCCGCAGCTCTGCACAGTTTAGTTCCAACCCTGCTTCAACGCACTTACCTGTAGGTTTCAAACAGAAATGAAGGACTTAATTAGATTGATTAGGAGTGTTTAATTAGGGTTGGAACTAAACTGTGCAGAGCGGTGGCCCTCCAGGACCTGGCTTTGACACCTGTGCTGTAGTTAGATAGATAGATCTGATAATGATAAATAAAAATAAACAATACACTAACAAATAACAAAAAGATGAAAAAATATCAATAATAAATACATAAAAGATCAGAAATACCCAGCAAATAATACCAATCAAACATGAAACAAAAATATGCTATATATATAGGGGGAAAGGAATAAATTACATAAAAACAATAGATATAAAAAAAAATAATAAAAAGTTAAATAATATATTAAGCACTAATCTAAAAATATTAAACTCTTAACAAGTGAAAACACATGTCTCCTAAATTAAACCCAGCCAAAAAACAGCCCTTTTTCCCCAAACCCTGAACATGGATACTTCAGTAATATTTGAGCACATTGATTTTTCAGCCAGACGGCACCATCTAGTGTCCACAGAGGAGACAGTGATGAAGATCTCACCTCCAGCTTCTTCTCCAGAGAGTCGATCCTGTCCTTCTTGCTGGCCAGGTTAGCTCTGGTGTAGCGGCTCTGACCGGGCAGGTACAGCACCTGACTGTAACACTCCTCCCACACCTGGTTATACGCCTCCATAGACAGATCTCCATGACCCATACCATGCTTGACCACCTCCATCTCCTGCAGGAGCAGATCTCCAGCCTGACACACACACACACGCACACACAGAGACAGAGAGACAGACAGACACACATGCACAAAATGAGTTCCAGGCTAAAATGCACTGAAATTCAAACATCTGTATACACAATTCACATATGAAAGTACAAATTGTCATAACTGAAAGTACAATTTAAAAACTTAATAATAATATCAACAATAATCACTGTAAAAAAGTAATGCCAAAAAGGCAATACAACAAATATTTTTATGTTGCTTTAACTTATTTTAATAAGCTAATCAGGTTTCAACTAAATCAACTTATACAAAGTTACACAACGTGACATTAACTGCAATATTAAACAACAACAAACATTACTGAAAGGAAAACTAAAATTATGAATTTAAAATATGTGCTAATATTACACAAAAACTACATTTTGCATATAGAAAATTAAGTCTTAGTTGGTTTCCCCCCTCAATATGACATTAACTGAAATATTAAAAACAACAAAAGACAACAATACAAAAATGAAGATATTTTTTATACTTTCAAAATAAAAAAAAGCTAATTATTAAGCAAAAAGTATTAGTTTCTTTATATTACATTACCTAAAATATTAAAAACAACATACATCCACCCTAATATATATTTATATACATGCATACATATGCATTAAGTTGTACCTTAGGTAATGTGACATCCTTTACTCTATTAAAACCTATTTTTGACTCTATTTTTAACTTTACAGTAAGGTTGTAATAGTTCATATTAATTCATTTACTAACATGAACAGACAATCAACAATACATTCATTATAGTATTTGTTCATGTTAGTTAACATTAGTTAATACAAATACAGTTGTTCATTGTTAGTTCATGTTAACTCGCGGTGCATTAACTAATGTTAACAAGCATGAATTTAGATGTTAATAATGCATTAGTAAATGTTGAACTATGATTAATAAACGCTGCACAAGAACGGTTCAATATTAGTTCATGTTAGTAAAATACATGAACTAATGAAACCTTATTGTAAAGTGTGACAAATAAATTATATTTCATTCGGTTTCAATTATAGGTTTGCCTTCATGCAATCCAGTTAATGGAATTTAATGGAAGAATGTTGCAGCCATAATGAAAAATAATAAAATAAATGTAAAAGTGCTTTACAATAAAGATCATTTGCAACTACTGGAAACAGAGATGTGCTTAAATTGGTATAAAGTCATAATGCATCTTAATAGTCCCAAAATTGACTACAGCCTAGTTTAATTTTGTGGTAAAATCTGACATTTTCTGGCATGATTTTCCCGCTCTGCATAATTTCCAGCCGCTCTGAATCTGTACCTGCAGATTGACTAAAGCTCCAGAGATTCACACTGAATATGAATGTCATATTAATAATTCTAGATGTCTCCATTCGCCTGTGTGCTCATTTCATTACATCAATTTACAATAAAAATCCCTGCCAGATTTTCCTTCCAAGTGGAAAAGGCACTTTTATTTTTAGTCTGGGTTTAATTTACATGAACACCAATACAATAACTCGCATAAATCAGATTATTCAAATAACTGGGTAACACTTTAGTTTAGGTCACAATTCTTGCTATTAACTACTGGCTTATTACCTGCTTATTATTAAGATATTAACTGTTCATTAGTAGTTATAAAGTATGATCTTATACTGCATCCCTAATCCTACCCAAAACCTAAAGCCAACTTCTACCTTACTAACTATTAATAAACAGCTCATTAGTGGGTTTATTAAGCTAGTAGTGTTAGTTAATGGTTTGTTAATACAGTAAATTGTGACCTAAACTAAAGTGTTACCAATAACTGTTGTTACATGCAAACTAATAACCTGCCAATGCAAGTAAACTATGCTTACAATAGCTCATTGATAAATCAGTTCATTACCATATGGTGATATCAAGACATCATGATTTCTGTATATACCCTGAATTAATTGAGTTAAATTCCATACATCTTAAGACCCTTTTTAAGACCCTTTCCATACATCAAGACCTCATCGCCAGTGGGTTGATGACATTTTAACTTACAGTATATTTACTAGAAACTAATTGTGAGAAAGCACAACTAAAGAGTCTTAGTTTGTGAGAACTCCTTATAAATGCAATTTCAAGAGTTCACACTAAGCTGATGATTGAAAATAAAGCATATTTGGCATGCTGTCCCGGGAGAGAGCTCTGAGCTCAGAATATCGTTGAGCCCGGGGCTCCCTGCCGTTTGAAGGGCGAGAGGGGAGTTTGAGCTCATGTAGGTCTCGAGAACTCCCCTGCTGTGAACGTGCTTGAGATATGTCTTAAGATGTTATTTTTTGAGAAGTCAATTTACTTATGGTGAATGTCTTTGGACGGTGGGAGGAAACCGGGAAGCCCGGGGAAAACCGACGCGAGCACGGGAAGAACATGCAAACTCCACACAGAAACGCCGACCGGCCCGGTGAGGGGCAAAATCGGTGGTGTTCTTGCTGTGAGGCAACAGTGCTAGCCACTGGGCCGCCGTGCCACCTAGTCAGGAGAAAGGAAGGAGTAGGGGTGGAAGAGGGGATTCTTCAAGACGAAGATAACTAGAGTGAAAAACTCCGGTTATTTATAGTGTGTCTGATTGGTGCAATAAGGGAAGCTGATGCCATGCCAGCTGTGTTCAATCCTAAGCACGTGATCCTCTCGAAATTAGTTTATAAATAAACCACACATAATTCAAAAGGGGAATAAAGCACACGAGAACTATTTACAGTATCTGTTTGTATCAGTAGCATATTGGACGATCCCAATGCTAATTTCAGATTTTTTTTTTTAACTTCTTTTAGAATTTTAGAAACCAGAAAAATTATATAAAATATGAATGAGACAAACATTTATCTGCTTTAATCATAGGCTGAACTACCTGGAGTGATTAAAATAGAGGCAACAATTACACTTTCATTATGACTTAATGATTTTAGATTGTCCAATCTACTTTAAGTAACATGATCTGTTTTTGTAAAATTACGCTACATAAAACATACCTGCATTAAACTAAAACAGTAGACATGATACTGATTGGGGCGACACGGTGGCTCAGTGGTTAGCACCGTCGCCTCACAGCAAGAAGGTCGCTGGTTCGAGTTCCATCTGGATCAGTTGGCACTTCTATGTGGAGTTTGCATGTTCTCCCCGCGTTTGCGTGGGTTTCCTCCAGGTGCTGGTGTTTCCCCATAGTCCAAAGACATGTGGTATAGGTGAATTGAATAAACTAAACTGGTCGTAGTTTGTGTGTGTGAATGACTGTGTATGGATGTTTCCCAGTACTGGGTTGCAGCTGAAAGGGCATCCGCTGTGTTAAAACATATGCTGGATAAGTAGGCAGTTCATTCTGCTGTGGCGACCTCTGTTGTATAAAGGAACTAAGCCGAAGGAAAATGAATAAATGAATTCATTATAAGGTGCTCGTACACAGCACCTTATAACAACTTACAGTGCAATACTTTCTCATACGCACTCGTACACAGCACCTTATAACAATTTACAGTGCAATACTTCTTCTATGCAGTTGTACACAGCACCTTATAACTTGTCTGTACATACAATTCATCATCCAGAGATTTTTGTCTGATTGCATCTCTGTTTAATGTGTGTCGTCTTTTTCATATTTATTTCGTGTTGTCACTTGTCACTTTATGTACACTGGAAGCTTCTGTAGCCAAAACAAATTCCTTGTGTGTGTAAGCACACTTGGCAATAAAACCCATTCTGATTCTGATTCTGATTCTGGAAATGAATGATCCTGATTAAAAATGCTAATCCACTCTCTTCCAGCAGGTGGCGCCTACACAGCAGCATGAATAACAGTGTTTCCATACTTACTGCAGTAAGCAAAGCAGCATCAAGTCAAATCTAGCTTAATTTTATCCACTTCATAAACTACACAGCATCCCAATTGATTTATATCTAGATTATATTTACATTTAGATAGATTTGAAGACACAAAATGTAATACCTTGAAAATACCTCAGTATCGAATCGAGTGAGAATAGTGATGCTGCATTTTGAAAATCTCAATTTCTGGAGTGATTTTTGAGCAAAGGAGAGTCATATAAGCGGATTGGACCTTTTTGAGCTCCTCCTCGGAGACCTTCTCGTAGGGGGTTTTCTCCAGGTAGGAGATGTGCTCGGCGTTGTTGGAGCTTGAGTTCACTCCTTTAGTCTTCTTGGCGTCGCTGAAGGGGTGATGCAGACAGTCGTGGTGGATCATGGTGATCATCTCTCGCTTGATCAGCTCTTCTGCCTGCTGCAGGTCGGTCAGAGGAGGCTCCACGTTATGAGGACGGACAATCGTCTCGTTCACCTACAAAAAACACAAACACACAATTTAGTTTTGAAAACCATCCATTTCTCTGTTACAATCCGTGGGAGTTGTTTGTATTTTTGTTGCTTTCTCCCTGTCGGTCTATCATTCGCTCTTGCTCTCGCCCTATGACCTTTTGTTTCACTATTTTCCCCTTCACAGGTATCTGCTGATTGGATCCCGAGCCTGTCACTCATCATTAGAATGTTTCCTCGTGGACCAATCTGGCTTCGTTCCGCGGACTTTAAATTTGACCGGCACACCTTGTTGTTCAGTGCTGTGTGTGTGGGTTTTGTGTTGTATACGCTCACTTCTGTTCATGTATTTATGATTTGTTTCTTCTGGTTGTCACTGAACTAATACAAACATTTGCAATCCCAATATGGTTCAATGGTTCATCATTCCTTTTTAGGGAAAAAGGTAATTGACAGGTAATCGGGTCGCGTGACATACATTTTGCCCGTAGCTGTGTGAATGTTCAGAAACATCAGGTAAGTGGGTGAGCGCCGCTTTTTGTATTTTTGTTATTACTTTAAGGAGCGTATTTAGTGGCATTGAATACGCTGAAGAGGGGATCTTGTGTTCTAGTTTATGTGGCTGTTGGTTATGTTTAGTTCTTTGCTTTGACGCCACTCTAGTTCCCTTTTCCCCCCTGTAACTTTTGGTTTGGTTAAATTTCCGTGATTGTTTCTATTTATTTTAAATTGCACTGTACACAGCTCATACATGCCTCTCTTTTGTTGGCTCTATTGTATTCCCTTACATACGAATAAACAAATTAAATGGTAAAGTTGTTGGTCCTGGTTTGTGTCCACCCATTCTATTCAGTGATAATAATATAATTTCCTAAATGTTACGTTTTCTCTCCCTAGACAACATAAGGCTGATTTATACTTTCGCCTGGCGCCGAATTGCACACCTCCACTGACTGCGCACACACCTCGTGAAACGGACGAGGCTTTTATACTTGGCCCGTTTGCCATTGAGATATTCTTTAAAACGACAGGGGGCGGTCAAAGGAAACCAACCGTAAAATCAGATTGATAAACATAGAAGAAGAAAGTTTCCGGAACTACGTCATCCCATTGATATCATTCAAGATTTTTATAATCATTCAAACCTATGAATGGTGAAAAAACACTTCTGTGATTGTGTATTAAATCCACCCGGGTCTCCACTTTTGCCATGGCCTCTCTTTTTAGCTTTAACAAACTTATCCCTTAAGTTTTTCCAAACTTTTTTACTAAAACTTTCCTCCTTTCCCACGGAAGTTGCAATTCAAGCCAAGAATTATTGGTCATCTGGTTATCCCTATGACCATGCATGGACAGATCATAAAGATATCTTTAAAGGCGTACCCGTTTCCGACAAAATCTCTTCAAAGTGATTCATATTCAACTCAAATGAAACGTAGCACCACGCGAACTGTTCGCTCGAGTCTCGAAAAATTGTGCACTCCACCAGTCGAAATCATGATGCGTGCACCCAAATTGAACCTCCGTCAACTCCACGATGACGTCACATTCCCTGCGTGCATTCAAGTGAACTAGTATAGCTAGAGTATAAATCAGCCTTTATTAAATCGTAACACCCTGCCACAATACCTGACAGAAAACAATTAATCTTTTAAGATTAATCTTTTTGAGACAGTGAGTTGCTGAAGAGCACATCACAAATGTAAAAGCATGTGTTATTTAAAGCTATTACTAACAACATTTGGTTCCACTTTAAATTAGGTGGGCTTAACCGAGATGTACTTACATTGAAATTAATCATTTGTTACAATGTATTTAGTTTTTACATTGTATTTATGATTGTAATTGAAGATGCAAATGTAAGTATTTAAATCACTGTTGACCATCCCTTACACCTTAACCCTTAAACCTTATATTAAAAGGGGCCCAAAATTGTTATTGTTTTTATACATTTATATTTTTTAATTATATATGTATTATACATACATAAAAAAAAATTCTGCCCTTAATATTTCTCATCTGTCTTAGTTCTGTCTTTAACTCACCAAAAACAGATGCATGTGGACATGTGTGTATGTTCTCACCTCTGAAGGTCTTGGTAAATCTCTCTGAACCGCCGTGTGTCTCTGGCGCAGCTCTTTCTCCCTCTCAGCATCTCTGACAGCCTGTGGAAAATATCACACAAGATAAGCAACGGCAGACACACACTAAACGCAGCACCTCTGGACGGCAAACCAGCGCTTCATGAACATCAGTGTGTTTTCAGAGGTTAACTGACCTGTTTACGCAGCTCGATCTCAGCCGCGTCCTCCACAAAACTCTCGTCCACCTCCGTCTCCTCCAGCTCTTTCTCAGCGTTTTCAGGAAGAACGATCTCAAAGTCATTTTTGGGCACCGGCAGAGACATCAGACCCAGCCGGAGATGCTCACGAGACTCTCTTTGCTGGGGAAAACACAGACCACAACTGGCCATCAGGGACTACACACTGATAGCAAATCTGTGCCTTAAAATAAGCATGCAAACATGGCATTTTGGGGTCTTAAAAAGCAAAATTTGGAGAAGAGGTCTTAAAATAAACTTTTTTTTTTTTATTTTGTGTTTGGGGAATTGATTGGATAATTATTACTTGCTATTAACTGATCTCATGTGAGTGACAGATTGGCTCCGCCCCCATGTCAGTAAACACCAATCAGCAAGTGAGGGAGTGGGGAAATCTTTTTAATATTCATCTATGTTTTAATGCCATATCAGCAGCATTGGCTATATTCATGGCAAAACCTATACGAAATATACAATATATAACATGCAATCATATCGTTGTCTTAATAGACATTCATTACACAAAGAACATACAAATAATATTGTTATTAAATAAACATACAAATACTATTGAGAGGTCATGGTGACTATGGAGCAGTGTTTATAACCTCAGTAAATTTAAAGTGTATTAGTGCAGGTGTAATGTACCATGTGCTTGGAGAAGGACGGATCAGTGTAGTCCACTCCCCCCTCCTCAGTGTTGATGTTGAGTTTGTCCCGCAGTGGAGTCCGGCCTGGAGTCACACCCACTGAGGCTTTGGGAGTCAGTCCACCATGAGGAGTCAAACCCTCGCCTGTGTGACTGGGGGTTCTGGGAAATCACATCAATCACACAGATGTCACACAACATTATTAAACCTTAAATAAACGTACTAAAAGCTTACCAATGCTTATTTAAAAAAAACAATACAGTAAAACAACATTATTGCTATATTATTACAAATGCAATAACAGTTTATTATATACAAAAATTGTATTTGCTTGCGTGATTAAAAGCTGCATTTTCACAATCATTACAGTGTCACATGATCCTTTATACTAAACTAATACAGTGATTTCATGCACAAAATTAACTAATTTTTTTTTTCAAAATGTCTGCTCTATGATCTTAATGACATTACAATAGCAGAAACAGAAAAGTTATTAATTCACTGACATTTGCTAAACATTTTTCAAAACTCAATTATGGAATATGAACATGCAAATATAAAATGCATACTTCATTAGAGGTGTGAACCTACACTGGTCTCACGGTTCGGTTACGATTATACATGCCATCGATTCGATTCAATACGATATCTTGGTGCATTGATGATGCTTTCCATACTCAATTTTATATTTTACGTCACAGAACAAGAATTCTTGTATTAAAATTTATAATTTATAAATACATTTATATTTTGTCCTTTAATACAAGCGGTCAGATATATGTACTGTACCTTTAATTTTACCTGCTCAAACAAAACACTTTTTGAATGTATCAAACTAAACTCAAGGACATGCACAGAACAACATGAGCATTTATAGCAAATAAATCAATGTAAATATTATTCCGTTTTGAGCGTTGTCCAGCATGTTCTTGAATGCCTATGATTGGTCACGCGCTCAACAGAAAAGGCTGAGATTGGCTCTAACGCCCTGGTGCTGTTCACCGATGAGTGACACTGATAAACTGCAGCAGCGATCAGAGCTGATTCGTGATAAGACGCGGTGGAGAAAACTCGCTCTGCAGACACGCTCGTGTCTGAATCCACAAGTATCGCTGTAATGTATTGTCTGCATCGCGGTGCACCGAAGAAACAATTAATTTTGACACCCCTATACTTTATTGCACATAATTTAATATTTGAAATTTACCATCATGATATTTAACATTTCCTTTAGCTTTTATTTCGCAATTTCTGTTTCCTGTCATTTATGAACATATATTCTGGTTTCACCTTTGTTTATAAAGTTTATTTTATTATTATTATTTTTAGTACACAACATAAAACTTCCATCTCTATATAAATATCCATCTCTATCTATCTATCTATCTATCTATCTATCTATCTATCTATCTCTATATATATATATTCTTTTTTTCAGTCTTAGTAGTTTTGATATTTAAACCCATTTTATTTCACCTCATTTTGAAATAAAATATAACAAAAATATAAATATGCAGAAAATGATTACAAATAATCTTTATGAATTATGAAGCTAAAATAAAATGAGCAAATAAAAATAATAATAAATAAAATAGGACACTGATTCTAATACAGAACCCTGATTCTATATTAACAAACACTAAAACAGGACTAGCATGAGGCAGATTTTCAAGGTGCATATTTGAAAGCATAATGGGCACCTGAAGGGTGTAGACAGCACAGTATTTGGTGTCTGAACCACCTGTCTCTGCGGTGTGACCCCAGAGAAATCACTCTCATGAAGAGGAGTGTTCAGCCCTCCTTTCAGAGGAGTGTCCACATTGGTAAGAGCCATCAGGTTCTGGGCCTCCTGTGAGGGTCAAACAAATATTATATTAACACTTGACATGACACCAAATATTCATGCATTCTTGATTGCTGCTGGTTTTCCCCATCGGGAAGAGGCACAATTTGCAATTTTTACTGTTGATCATCAGCTGGCAGCATTAACCCTTTAGATAGGCCTGTGCAAAAAGTGTCTGCCTTTTAAATGAAGTTGCATGGAGTAAAACAGCAGATTATAGTGTGTGTGCATAAATACACTTATTATATTTACTATGTTCTGAGAGCTGAGCTGCTTATTTAGATTTTCTCAGACATATCAAGATAAATGCCCAAAGGTCTCACATATACACTCTATACTCCATATAGAAGGCAGAAACTCAGCTTTTTTGCACTGCAACTGATGATCAACAGTAAAAATTACGAATTTGACCTCTTTCCAACATGGATAAAGATCAAGAGTATATGGAGTCATGCTTTGCAATCACAAAATGTATTTTTAATGAAAATAAATGGGACAAAAACAGCCACTAAGGTTGTGCCGATAGACGATAGCATCGTGTATCAACGATAGGCAAAGATATCGCTAAGAGCTGAGACCTATGACGATTTTAACGACGATATTTAGCTAGTTTCGTATTAATGCCTATTACATGTTTTAATTACATTATTAAATAAAATGAATAGTAATATTATTTTTAATTATCATCATTAATAATAAATGAACTACATAATTTGACAGCTTCAGCTGTTCACATCAACATCACTTGACCAACACTTTCGGACTGCAGCACCACGCATCTTTAGCATCTAATTAGACTAGCCTACTCAAAGGAAAAATTACAATAATTCTTAAAATTGCAAGGCGATTATAGACATGTATTCGCAATTTCACATAAATCAGCATGCGAAAATTAATTATTTCCATTGCTCTCTCTCTTTTTCTCAGCAGCCGCTGCACGTGAGGGCACTATAATACACAGCCACATCTCATAGCAAATTAAATTGCAACTTTATTAGGCTAAAAAACAAAACTGGATTTAATTAACAAACAAGTTAAATAAAACTATTTATACAAATGAAACAACCGAAAAGGAAATGAAAGAACTAAGAGCTGAAACCAGCTCAGATATTCTCGAATAAAACGTGTGGCGGTAATACACAATCGTTGGTCATTTGAAACTCCTTTATAACAGCACTCCTGCAAGATTCTCTCTTGCTTTCACAAAAAAAAGAAAGCTATTTATCTTTAATTTACATCCGTTATTAATAGCCTATTTAAGTTTTAAGGTGGCCTATAGCCTTTTTTTCAGTGCATGCATTGACGACTTCTTCAAATACACGGAATAGGCTATACATTTGTCTTATTTGTGTTTAATTTGATGGAATGATAAACACGGACATGCGCATTTTTCAGAAAATAGGCTATTTATTTAATTAAAAACTATGTTAGGCCTATATGTATTTATATAGGCTATTAAAATATATTTTATTTAAACTAGCCTATATTAAATTACAACCTGCATTTTACCATTCGTTTTGGCTTTAACGAATTATTGAAGGCATTATTAATAACTAATCAAAGAACATTTTACTGAGCTCAGTGAAAAGTTTTGTATGTAGGCCAACAGTCAAAAAAATTATATTAGAGCCAATACTGCGGCCAGTCGGCAATAGTCTATGTCTAAAATGAAACTATTTCTCTTATCAGAAAACAATAAATACAAATCCCCAGCGCAACATTGTTAGATTTTATCAAATACAAATGTGACACCATTAATGAGTACTTTTGTGATGATGATCTGAAGCCTCGCCACGCTCAACTGAACAAAAACATGAAGAAAATGCCTTCACCGCACAGAAACAGTCACGCGCCGACGGCGAGTCCTCTGTCCGCCTCCCGTCTAAAAGATCTTAATGCATCCTTGTTTTTTTCTGTGCGTAGATAAATATCATTTGCTTTCATCCATTTATATTATATTTATTTTGCGGCAGTCCCGCACATAACGGCATGGACCCAAAGTCACCATCAAATCCTGTCCCGCGTTGCACTGTTGCATCGAGCCTCATTTGAAATTATTTCAGTCTCAGCGACTATTTAGCTGCAAGAGCGCGGTGATTTGCATTGATTTGAATTCAATTCCAAGATAAAATGTAAAGCAAATCAAGTCAATTATTAAATCAGTAAAAATAAGCCGAAAGGTTATTAATACGTTTAGAAATGGTTAAATAAATGAGCAAATAAGTAAACATAACAGTGCCGTGCCCCCATGCGATAGTATCGTGTATCTGCGATCTCAAAGGGGGCCAATATGGCGATATGAAAATTTCATATATCACCCAACACTAACAGCCACCATCATAACAGAAGGGTAGTACATTTGCCCAGAGTGTATTGTTGAGTTCTGCATTTTCCCAAAATGTGTGTCAAAATAAGAGTTGTCACCAAAAATCATTCCATTTGCTGAAACACAGAAAGTTGTGGCAAAATTATGACTCAAAATCACCCCAGAGTGGATGAAAACATTACCAACATCATAAAATTGCCATCTATAACCAGACTGCAACCTGTTAAATGTGTAAAATAGCAAAACAATTAAATATATGCTCAACATACAGAAGTCAACATTTGAGAGACAGAGTTTTGGGTTTATTAAGCTGTGCAATATAGAGTGTTTGAACTCTTATGTTTAAAAACCACACAACATTTACACACTTTCAACACACATTCAACACTGAGGTTGAACTTAAAATAACCCTGAAGTATCAAGACTTGTATGCCTTAATATAATGTAAATGATGCCTCTTTGTGAAAAAATAAACATGCCAAACAAAATCATAAATGTTTTGTGTTTTTTTTCAACATATTTCAGAAAGAGGATTAATTTACATTAAATTAAAGCAAGTCTTGAGTCTCAGGTTTCACTTTAAATGTGCTCTAGAAATAAATGAAGTTGAAGTTAAAACCATAAATAACCAGACAGTTAGATTCAGCACACAAAGACAGAGACGCACACAGACAGAGACGCACACGCACAAGTGGGACGAACCTGCAGGATCTTGTCCTGTGCGGCTGGAGTTTTGGGTGTGCGCAGGGCCATGGAGTTATTGGTCACGTTATATTCAGACAGAAGTGCACTGGAGGCTGAGTTAGTGATGCCAGACTCCTCTGCCGTCTGACGGGCAATTTCACTGGCCTGACCCAGTTTGACCACCTCCTCCAGCTCAGCATCAGAGATCTGAGAGACATTTTTTTAAATAATGTTCAGTCAACATTAAATAAACATAAATGCATCATATAACACATGCAGCAATCAGTGTTATTAGATTTTTTTCCTGCATAATATTATTGTATTTATTCTTTTATACTAAATACATTAATACAATTTCAAAACTAAACATTTGAAGCAAAACTAATAAACTTTTTTTTTTGTACTGTAATTTCAGTTTGTGTCAGTAACTTTATGCTATGCTTTTGCCATTTACAAATTTGAGATACTTTTTTTACATTTAATATATTTGGCAGACAGGTTGAGATAAGTGTAACTAATCTATTTAACGTAGAATTACAGTATTATATAGAATTAGTTCAGTTTTTGCCCAAAAACACAGCCATGAATAAAGAATGGTACCAAAACACCCTCCAACAGCAACTTCTTCCAACAATCCAACAACAGTTTGGTGAAGAACAATGCATTTTCCAGCACGATGGAGCACTGTGCCATAAGGCAAAAGTGATATCTAAGTGGCTCGGGGACCAAAAGGTTGAAATTTTGGGTCCATGGCCTGGAAACTCCCCAGACTTAATCCCATTGAGAACTTGTGGTCAATCCTCAAGAGGCGGGTGGACAAACAAAAACCCACTAATTCTGACAAACTCCAGGAAGTGATTATAAAAGAATGGGTTGCTGTCAGTCAGGATTTGGCCCAGAAGTTGATTGAGAGCATGCCCAGTCCAATTGCAGAGGTCCTGAAAAAGTAGGGCAACACTGCAAATACTGACTCTTTGCATAAATGTCATGTAATTGTGGATAAAAGCCTTTGAAACGTATGAAGTGCTTGTAATTATATTTCAGTACATCACAGAAACAACTGAAACGAAGATCTAAAAGCAGTTTAGCAGCAAACTTTGTGAAAACTAATATTTGTGTCATTCTCAACACTTTTGGCCACGACTGTAGAATCAGTTTAGATTTTATTTTTTCCATTTTTGTAGTAATTTAAAACTAAAATTATTCTCAATTATGTTCTGTTTTAATACACGCAATTATACTGTCAATTTAGTTTGAAATTAGCTGATGTGGTAGCTTTAGCTAACACTTTAAATCGCAACAACTTAAATTTTAGAAGGAAATGTTAATCCCTAGTAACTAGAATGATCTGGTAGCTGCGTAGTGATTAATGTGGTAATTGTCTGAGCTGATCTCTGACCTGTGGTGCGGGCAGCACCAGTTTGCTCCTCTTCTTGGTGAACTCTGACACTCCACTGGTCTGCAGAATGGCTGAGGGCAGATCAGACTCCTTCTTCTTCTTGATCTTCTGCCTGTCCTTCTTCCGGTCACGATCCTCCTTCTCACTACAAACAATGAAGCAAAGATTTAGGACTGTGCAATATGACAATATATTGCATTGACAAATGAAAAATCTATTGTTTCATATTATGCTCTATCATTTGATTTACGGTGTCACAAACACATTGTTTACATTTAGCATTGTATTAAGAAATATTTTATGTTGGGGCTGTAATCATTAGTTTTTTAACATTTAATAAATATTTATTTTATATTTCTACAATCTTGATTAATCATTTGCCCTGAATTTCTAAATAAAGTGAGAAAATAAATCAATAAATACTTTAAAATGGAAAAAAAGTCCTTTCTATGTGGTGTATATATAATTGAAGTTAAATTATTAGCCCCCCTCTGGAATTTTAATTCTGAAATTAATGTTTAAACATTTATTGATATGTTTGCCAATATGTCTTAGACTGTATGTAAAAAAGAGGGATTCCACTTACTAATTAAAGTTTAAAATCGTCTGTAATGTTGCAAGCTTTAAATAAGGATTTTTTTCAAATATGTCTGTCCATTAGGATAAACAATGGGTCCAAGATCTGTTACTGAAATTGAATCTCCAGTAATGCTGATTGAACTATTTTATATAAATAAAACTATATCTTCCCAGAGATGGGTTGCAGCTGGAAGGGCATCCGCTGCGTAAAACATATGCTGGATAAGTTGGCGGTTCATTCCGCTGTGGCGACCCCAGATTAATAAAGGGACTAAGCCGAAATGAAAATGAATGAATGAATAAAACTATATCAATGTACTACTGATTCATTGCTGAAACAATTTCATATGCAGAATATACAGATCTTGCAGTTCTTGAGCATTTAGCAGATGGAAATATCTCAGATGTGGACATTGAGGATAAGGTTTTTAAAGATAAAGATTATTATAAACAAGATGCAATATATAAAACAAAAACTTCAAAATTAATTTTAAAAATGCTACAATCTTAATGTTTGTGATCTTGAAAATAAACTTCAAGATTATACCAGCAATCATGTATGTTTTTTTTGGGTATTTTATGTTGTATACTGTTCGGGAAGTACAACTGTTCTGACCTGATGTCCATTGAAATGGACAAAAATATATATATTTATTTAAAGGGTGTTGAATTTTTATTATTATAACTTGGTCTCATTTATAGGAGCCTCAATAACTGTGAAAACCTACCTTTACATTTTTCAGAAACTTTGAAGATAATTCGGGTCTGAAGGGGTTAAGGTGGCTAATAATATTGACCTTAAAATTGTTTTTAACTTACTGCAGAAGAAAAAATATTATAGGAAATACTGTGAAAATTTCCCTACTCTGTTAAACATTGCTTGTGAAATATTTGAAAAAGAATACAAATACTACAGGAGGGCTAATAACTTATTACTTCAACTGTATATTATATATTAACCGATTAAATTTACAGAAAAGGTGCTATATCATGCTTCATATTGTTATCTGGATATGAGATAACTTGTATCATGATATGAGATGTTTGTCATAGAGGGTTGATTAAAACACAGCCGTCCAGACTCCTGCAGGAGAACAGGATAAAATGCAGACGAGCCGTTCTCACCTCCGCAGTTCCCCATCGAGATGCTGCTGCCGCAGGCGTTTGAAGTCCGGCTCCAGAGGGTCGTACTGCTCCATGGACGTATCATAGAAGCCCTGAGCGGGTTTCTTTTCAAACGGGATCTCAGCATTATAATCGACTCCTCTCTTCTTCTTGCGCTTCTTCTGGATGTCGATGCCAGCGGCTCGCAGCTCTCTGCGCTTCTGAAGAGCTGCCAGACGACTGAGGAAAACATCAAAGTTCATTAACAAATTACTCCATAATGTTGGCAATACATATTCAGTTTATAATGTACAATCATAAATGTTTCTTTAAAAAGTGCATTATATAAAAAACAGAGACAACAACAACAGCAAAATATGTCAACTACAATTAAATATAGGGAGATTTGGAGAAAAAATAAAATAAAATTGAACTGCGATTTATCTGATCAAAATTGCGATTTGTGTTTAAAATGCGATTTACTATAATTTCATTTATAATTTCAAGAGCTGCAGGTTTGATGTGGTGCTTTGAACAGCACCAAAGAAAGACCAAGCATGATCATAAAGTACGCTACACTATCCTTCTGTTTATTTAAAACCATTTTTTCCAATAAAGTTGTCAGTTGTCATGACAAATTAAGAAAATAACTATATTAAATTCAGTTAAATGAATTCCACATAACATCTTATATAGATATATAAAACCTTTACATTTTTCTCATACATTTTTATGACATTAATTGTGCATTGACGATGCTTTCCATACACAACTTTAGATTTACCTTCTCAGCACAAGACCTCTTGTATTAAAATGTATAATTTATAAATATAATTATGTTATTTTATATATTTAATACAAGCAGTCAGATATATGAACTGTACCTTTAATTTGACCCGCTCAAAGAAAACACTCTTTTTGAATTTATCAAACAAAACTCAAGTACATGCACAGAACAACATGAGCATTAACCCGCTTGCTTTTTGAGCTTTGTCAAAGTGAGCTCTTAAATGGCTATGATTGGTCACTGTTTTCACGCGCTCAACAGAAAGGGGTTGTGATTGGTTCTAACGGTCAGCGCGGGTGTGACATTATTCACCGATGAGTGACATGGATACAGAGTTTGCAGCTTTTATTTTCTCTATAGCAGTGAAATTGGGGCTTATGGGTTCTTCTGTAACAGTTGTCTGCTTTTTACATAGTTGGAGCGTTTTAGGGTGCCTTCACACTTTGGTCCACACCCGGGTTCGTTTGACGTCAAAGTACGGTACGTTTAGCTAGTGTGAACGCGGTCTTCTCTGATGTGCACCCGTGAACCGTACCCAAGTCCGCCTGAAAGAGGTGGCCTAGAGTACAGTTCGTGCAAACTCGTGGTTCGATTCACTTCTGATATGAATGCAATCGTACCAAATAACGGAAGTGAACCGCCAACTGTACAACAAACTTCAGTTTTTATAACGTTCATTCATGTGTATGTCTGTGTATCACCTACCTTGGTGACAAGCGGGACTGACCCAGTGAAACAGTGATAATGTCTGCTTGTCTCCACCAAAAACGACTTCAGCAGACATTGCATAATGTTCTCAACATTTTTAATGTTTTTGAGGCAGATAGATGCAAGTGGCTCTCTGTATTTTGGTTTTTGTATTTTCCATTTTGGAAAGTTGTTGCTAGATCAGATATGGTTGCGGCTGGAAATTAACGAAAATGAAATATATAAAATTTCCCATTAATTGTATTTTATTAACGTCTACACCCACCCTAAACACAAAACCCAACCGTCACAGCAACGTAAAAACAGTAGTTGTACCGAGTAACATTTATGTTATCAATTAAATTACCCAATAAATTGTATTTGTTTTTACGTCTACCCCTACCCTAACCTCACCTGTCACAGTACTGTAAAAATGCTGCAATATTGATGTGCATATCGCACTTCTGTTAATTAAACTTGAGTTCGGACCAGGCATTCGGACCAAATGTGAAATCACCCTTAATTACTCACGCTTGCCTCCCTCGCCATAGTAATGATTGAAATAATCGCAGTTTTTGCAATTTAAAAATCACACCTTTTCAAATCACATTTTTGGTTTAAAAACGATTAATCGTGCAGGCCTAATTAAATATATGCTTAATATATATACTGTGGTAAGTTCACAAAAAGGGTTAATTTGTTGGCACTAGTTAACAGCATTAGTTAAAATGAACTTAAAACAACAGTAACTATTAGATAAACTAAGATAAACATTAACAATCTTAATCCTTAAGACTAAGAAAATGTAATTAAAAATTCCACAAAAAATATATTGCTGCTCGTTAAATTATATATAGATTAGGGTTGTCACGATACTGGAATTCGATACCAATCGGTATTGAAATTTTAAATACGTCCATTTCCCACTCACATTTGAGCGCTACTGAGCACGTTCTTAAACAGCGCTGATTTACCATTGTGTTCACGTGCTCAACAGAAATGACTGTGATTGGCCGTGAAGGTCATCAGTTCACCGAACTCACCGCTGTTTACTGAGTGTAAACAGAGACAGGGACACTGGAGCATTTCAAAGTCACATCGATCAGCTGGTTTGTCCATAGGTTGTTTTCGATCACGTGGTTCTGGTGATGCGCAAAATTTAGATGGAGGGCAGGAAGTAAAAAAACTGAATGAGAGTCTGTATTTTTGCCATATTTCAAAGGAGATATAAATAGAAAATAACTACATATGTTGGGCATGATCCTTATATCATGAAGAGGGCAGAGTATTCAACTAAACTAAAATATATTTGCCTGTCATCGAGGTGGTATATACTGTATAACGTAACATAAAAAAATTCTATAGTAAATACTATAGTGTTTGGAAGCATACTATAGATAATTACATGAATTAAACAGTCGTAGTAATTATATTGTTGCTGTGGTACAACACAACCGTAGTAATAAACAAATTATTCGATAGGTTTCAGTTTTCTACGCTATAATTATACACCATCACAATGCACTACAGTTTACACTAACGTTATTTACTACAGTTTATCAGTTTACTATGCTACAGTATCCTGTTGCATTCATTAAATAGTTGTACACATTATACACTTTACTGTGTGGTTCAAAAACATGTTTATTATAAATTATTATAGTTTTTTCTTCCAGACATCACAAAATAACATACAAAAGCGCGGACGCATAGTCTAAATTATATTATTTATTTTTGTAAGGGGGAAAAAGTGCTCCACAATAATAACCGTCTAGTTTTGTTGCAAGGGTTGCATTTTTTTCTTGTTTGGTCAATGAGCTTACAATCAACAAACTCTCACCGCTTCTGCGCATCTCAATGTAACGTTACGGTTGTTTATTCTGCTGAAATGCCAGTAAAGGCATGGATTATTGCAAAACAAGATGGAGATTTCATTGCAGCGATTACATGGCAGGGTACATATTTATATTCTCCTGGATTTTGTATAAGTGTGGTGGTGTTTATCTGATTTTTATAAAACACGTCAGCATATTTATACACATAGCTAGGCCTGTATATAATCTTTATTGGTGCTGTTAAACTAACTATCGCATTCAAAAAATTTTTTTACACGTGGATGTATTGAATAATTGTTTATTAAATGCTGCCTTTTCTTCTGTTTTTCAGCCAGTTTCTTGAACTTTCCTTCCTTTATGAGCAAAAACTTTTGGAAGTCCATAAAAGCTGCTCGGCATTTCTTATTTTAGCCGATTTAAACAATTATAAACAACATAAAACAGAAATATTTTGATGCTCTGATAGCGATTCCTATGTAGAATAATCACTTCCTGTCCTCCATCTGAATTTCGCGCATCATCAATGACGTCATTTGATAACAACCTATAAGCTGACATAGGAGCGATCTGCTGATGAATGGCGGCTTTGAAACGCTCCAGTGTCCCTGTGTCTAAGAACGTGCTCAACAGCACTCAAACGTTCACGGGAAATATATATATATGTATTTAAATGATTGTAAAATAATACTCATTGTCAACCCATGAACTATTCCAAATGATATAATTTTATTTTTCAGTTTTATTCAGAGACATACAGCAGTAGGCCCATATTAGCGTCTTACCGTGCTTCCTCCAGCTGTTTCTCTCTGGCTTTCCGCTTTGCTTTCTTGCCTTGTGTGTTTGCCAGTCGAGCTCTGGCCTCAGACAGCATCTCCAGTTCATCTGCACAAATAGGTTTACAATCGGTACACCGTCTTCATTTTGTCTACATCGTTAAAATCATTCCGATTCTCACCTTCGTCCATGTCCACAGGGTCAGGTCTGGCTGGTTTGGTCTCCGGGTTTGGGTCGATCTCACCTGGTTTCAGCTTGCGAGGATCATCTCCCACATCATCTTCATTCTCTCTCTGGGCCGCTTTATCTCTGATGTCATAAAAAATAAAACGATGAAATACAGAATTAAACAAAGTTTTTCAGGGGTAATTAATGTAGCTCCTGTTTATCTAACCAACCATCTGTCTTGCTACAATCCAACCCACTCTTTAAGATCTCAAAACGCAGGACTTTTAGTAGTACCCAGAATAGCAAAGTCAACTAAAGGAGGTTGAGTCTACAGCATATATAGCTATACACAAACTTTAATTGAATTGTGTAAGATAATTCACTGTGTTTTTATATGCAACAAATGTACTTACAGCAGATATTCATAATGCTCCAGACACTGAGCGGCTGTGCGCCCGATAATGGGAGCGATTGTTCTCCACTGAGTGGGCATTAGTTTAGCCATGTGAAGAAGCTTCTCCTCTTCCTCACGTGACCATTCTGTCTTCTTAATGCTGGGGTCCAACCACTCATACCTGCATTAAACACAGCAAACATCACACTCATTACCTTCATAGAATCATAGAACTTATAGAATTAGTTATACTAGAAACTTGGCATATTCAGAACCTTTGTTCTCTTGGTTTTAAAGGGATAGTTAACAAAAAAATGTTATGTATTCATTATTTACTCACTTTTATGAGTTTATTTCTTCTCTTGAATGGAAAAGAACATATTTTGAAGAAAGCTAAAAACCTGTAACCATTGACTTCCATAGTTAGAAAAGCAAACACTATGGAAGTCAATAGTTACATTTTTTTAGCTTTGTCCAAAATATCTTCTTTTGCATTGGAGAAGAAACTCATAAATGTAAATATTTGAGTAAATAGTGAATATTCACATTTATGAGCTTCTTTCTTCTCTTGAAAACAAAAGAATATGTTTTAAAGACACCTGAAAGCATGTAACCATTGACTTCCATAGTGTTTGCTTTTCCTACTATGGAAGTCAATGGTTACAGGTTTTCAGCGTTCTCCAAAATATCTTCTTTTGCGTTGGAGAAGAAACTCAAAAATGTGAATATTTGAGTAAATAGTGAATATTCATATTTATGAGCTTCTTTCTTCTCTTGAAGACAAAAGAATGTTTTAAAGACACCTGAAAGCCTGTAGCCATTGACTTCCATAGTACGAAAAACAAATGCTATGAATGTCAATGGTTATGGGTTTTCAGCTTTCTCTAAAATATCTTTTGCACTCATGAGAAGAAAGAAACTCATAAAAGTGAATGTGAGTAAATAATGAATATTCACGTTAGGGCTGAACAATATATCGTTTGAGCATCGATATAGCAATGTGTGAATCTGTAAGTCACATCGCAGGATTAGATTATTTATTAAAGATTAAAAGATAAAGATATTATTAAATATACACATATTTTAAATCATTTATACAATGACCACAATGTTATTTTACGTTTTATTGTTCAATTTTTGTACTTGAATACTGTTTGACTACCCAGAAAACCATAAGGCACTGCTTATTTCTTTATTTTTGCTTGTAATTTATTATAATTTATGCAGATGCACTGCGTAGAAAAAGTCTTGATGATCCCAGTCGATCTAAATGAATGAAATCTCTCCAAATAAAGCCATTTCAATCATCTGGTGAAATTATATTCATATCACAATATATATCGTGGCATAGCAAAATATTGCAATGTCATATTTTTCCATTATTGTCCAGCCCTAATTAATGAGCTCTTGAATGCAAAAGAAGATATTTTGAAGAATCCAGAAAGCCTGTAACCATTGACTTTCATAAATACAATGGAAGTTAATGGTTACACGTTTCGAACATTTTTCAAAATATCCTTTTTCAAGTTCAACAGAGAAACTTAAAGAGTTCAATCAATTGACGGGTAAGTCAAAGATAACAGATAAGATTTACAAGAATTACAAATGTCATCAAAAATGCAACCTAATTAAGATGACCACTAGATATAAAAAGCACTTTATAAATCAAAACTCACCATCTGGCTTTACACTGTTTGGCTGATTTGCGGTGCAGCAAGGATGCGATTCGAGACCATTGGTTTTTGCCATATTTCATAACAGCTGCTTTGAGAATCTCATCCTGTTAATGACACACAAAAGACAACAGTTATTAAATAGGTCTTACATTCACCCATCAGAGAGCTCATAAATATGTATACAACAAGATCAGGGTAAAGTCAGTTTTAGATTCACACATTCTCAATCTTTCTCAATAATATAATGTCATATTTCTTATATTGTTTAGCACGCTACTTTCAATATTGGGTCTGAAATCACATGCAAGTATGACTTTAAAACAACATTAGCAATATTTTATTGACTGCGAACATTGTTGTACTTTGATAGTCATCTGCTGCTGATATGATTTCTCAATTTACAAATTGCAAATACTACTTTTTTGAATTTATATTAGGTAGAAGGGGCTGCACGGTAGCGCAGCGGGTAGCACGATCGCCTCACAGCAGGAAGGTCGCTGGTTCGAATGGGTCAGTTGGCATTTCTGTGTGGAGTTTGCATGTTCTCCCTGTGTTTGTGTGGGTTTCCTTTGGGTGCTCTGGTTTCCCCCACAAATCCAAAGACATGCGCTATAGGTGAATTGGGTAAGCTAAATTGTCTGTTGTGAATGGGTGTGTGTGGATGTTTCCCAGTGATGGGTTGCGCTGGAAGGGCATCCGCTGCGTAAAACATATGCTGAAAAAGTTGGCGGTTCATTCCGCTGTGGCAACCCCAGATTAATAAAGGGACTAAGCCGAAAAGAAAATGAACGAATGAATATTAAGTAGAAGGTCTGAATGTGTGAATTTGAAACCCCAATCGTCCTTCATCATATACAACTATAACCAAAATAAACCAGTACATTTATCTAAAGTACAGTGAAATTATAAACAAATGTAACTTTTAGTGAAAAACACATTGTGGCATTTCTAAACGAGCAGTAAATTAATTCATAAAAAACACTAACTATAAATGGTCATTGTGGTGTAAAATCACTTATAAAGCACATTAGGGCTGCACAATCAATCGTTTCAGCATCGATATCGCAATGTGCAAATCCGCAATAGTCACATTGCAAGATCAGCGATGCCAAGTTGGGATTAAAATTAACCCGCAACCACAGTTCAGAGCACATGATTTGATTGCAATGTTTAACTAATATAATAGCGTGAAAGTTTTTTTTTATTTATTTAGTATTATTCCGATGTGTTTTCAAGGCCTGTGACTAAGATTTCAAGTGAATTTAAACCATTTAGGCCAAAAAAAATGATAAAGTTTGCCACTTTAACAAAGAATGATTGTGTTTATTTATACAATAAAGACTCCATGCAGTCTTATTTCACATTTAATTATTGAATTTCTGTACCTCAATACCTTAAAACTCCACCGAAAACCATAAAGTGCTGTTTATTTTATTTTTATCATTGCTCTGTTGTTTTCTTCCGTGCTTTAATTTGCTTATTTGACATATTTTGAGGTAATTGTATGCAGAGGCACCCACCTACAGTATCCCTGTCAAAGTCAAACTCCCAATAAATGTAAAATGATGAATTCTTTCCAAACAGAGTTACTAAAGTCGTCTTGTAAAATCATATCGTAATATAAATCGCAGAAAAACTAAATATATGTCCGTTTTTTTTCTAATATCGTGCAGCCATAAATCACATGCATTTTAACTATTCACGCATGTGCAACTATTAAGGTAAAGTTGGTTTTATATACACATTCAGACTAAATTCACATATTTCATAACATATCAGAAAAGTATTATTTGCTCATTTTAACAGGGAAATCATATTAGCAGCCG